>CACRXP010000917.1:17875-64977 GCA_902702965.1 Spirometra erinaceieuropaei | reverse complement strand
ATACGGGTGGCTCATGCACAAGGGGCTGCAGTATTTATAGGACGCAGTCGCTATGCTACCGCATACCTATGAACAACCACGGCTCCCCCTTACATCCAGGATCGTTGCCCTTGGTGTGCTGAGTGTATGATGGCCGACATTCGCGTCGTTAATTGCTGCAATTTCATCAGGTGCGTATGGTGTTGGTGTGATGCTTGCTCGACCATCTGATCCATCGACCCTGGAGTTGGGAAAAGTTTTCAGCTGTGCTCTTCCCACGTGGCTAAGTACTCAGCCTAGGCGGTCTCAGCACCAAGTATGGAAGGGAAATGTCATTGCACTTGTTACTGGACTGCCGACCAGTAAACCATGATTCAAGTAGCTTCCGGCTCACGCGGTTGTCGGCCCTTGCTAGAAGTTCGGCCTCGTTGAATTTGAATGTGTGACCGAATCTCGTCGAATGAGCCGCAACTTGAGAGGTGGTGTTATTTCTCCGCACTGCTGCAAAGTGTTCGACCATTCGCGTACGGAGCAGTCTCCTGGTTTCCCCGGCGTGGTTGCTTTGTCCGCAACTGCACCAGGTCCGATAAACGACTCCAGAAGTTTCTAACCGTGGCAACGGGTCTTTCGGTTTCATTACCTGATGCCTGATGGTTGTCTCCGGTCTGTGTTCAACTCCAACCCCAAGTGGTACGAGAAGGCGGCTGACGGCTTCCGAAACGTTCTTGATATACGGAAGGGCCCGCCAAAATTTGGTGTCCGTGTGGTTAGGACTTTCGTCCCTTTTGCGTACGCACCGGTTGACGAAGTTGCGTGGGTAGCCATTGGCTTTGAAGACCCGTCGGCGGTATTTTAGTTTGACAATTTTTTCTTCCGGCTCACTGAAGTGCGTTTCAACACGCCGATAGAGTGTCCTTACACAACTGTGTTTATGGCTGATTGGGTGGTTGCTATTGAAGTTCAGTTCTTGCATCGTATTTGCCACTTTCCTGAACACTTTGGTTTTTTGATCCACCACAATCTTTGCGGCATATGAGGACATCCAGGAGGGCCAGCTGGTCGTTCTCTTCCTCCTCCATCGTAAATTGAATGTCGGGGAAGACGACGTTGAGATGTTTTTTGAATGTCAGCACCTGATCCCGTTCGATGACGACGAAGGTATCCTCCAGGTATCGTTCTGATGGATTCGAGCAGGAATCTGAAACGTCCTGCTATTAAAGCTCTTGTCCCAGCGATCGTGTTTCCCTCTTCACGTGCATTGAATTATGGCGAGGGAGACCTGCATGACGTCGACTTCACTCACTCTTCTCTCGTTCATCGCAATGTTGAGTGAAATTCTAGACAAGACGACTGAAGGGGATGCAAGGACAGGTAGAACATTCGGTGCTGGCTTTGAGTATGCTGCACTTTTGCAATTTCCTCTGATAGGTTAAGGCCACCCGTATGATGTAGAATATGGGTGGCGCTCTTAATTCAAACCAACGTTCCCCAAGTTCCGCAATAGTTCCTTCAATAAAGCTGAAAACATAGATGATTATACACCTTATGCGTTAGGCACTATTACGAAGGGACTGTCAGTTCGAGTAAAGTAATCGATGACAAGGTATGTCCACTCAAAGGCTTTTCACTCCTGTTCGCTGCTGTGATCGAGTGACGTACCAAGACAGCACCTTAGGGACTACTTTCCCAACTTATGAACTTGAAATTCATCTGTCTGGTAGGACTTCAAGTCGTAATAAGGATGCTCGACTTCGTTTCGGTGGACCATCTTAGGCGGCCGTACAGCAAGGAGGAGGCATTAGTAAAAAAATCAACAAGACAAGGGAGTAGGCGGGTGAGAAATTTCACCATGTCTACTGTCCTCGGCTAGTCGTGCATTCATTGCAACACGATGTCGGCGCCAGGGAACCTATTTGTCATTATGTATGCAGATATACGAATTTTTCGGTAGGACTGGCCTATGTGGCCTCCTAAGCAGGATATGGGAAAAGGTACGCCCCGCCCAAGTAATAACGATGGGCCTAGGCTTAATTGCGGAAAGGGCAACACGGTCCCCTGTCCTGAGCCCAAAAAATTAAACCGCTGCCCCGATCTTGACTCTATCCCTCCCCTAAGCCTGAACCTTGAGGTTAATACTAGCTCCTACTTAGCCCTTAACTTGATCCTGATTTACCCTGCTGGTAACTTCAGACCAGGCCTTAAACTTGATTCTTAACCCAGCCCTAACCCTAATCTCAAACATTACCTTAACCTCACTGGAAGTTTACTCAAAGCCACCCGTTTGCAGACAGTTCCTGTTCTCATTTCCTGTTAGGGGGGGCCCAAATTCAGTTCTACCAATTTTCCTAAGAGGAAGTACGCAGCATGTGGTTTAGGGAACTTATGAACAGATGGAAATGACGGAGTTATTGAACGCGCTCACAACAATAAGTAAATTATTTCAAATTAATATTCCTTTCTGCACCTCTATGTATTTAAAGACGATGCTAGTTGCTGTCTCCTAGGCATACGAGTTGAAATTTTTCACATCCTCCATGAGAAATGTGTTAGGATTTGCACTTATAGTTGAAATCGACGAAAACTACAGACTACTTAGGCAGCATTTTATGTGAATGCAATAGACACAAATAACCAGTGAGATGCCAACACAAGGGCCGGTTTCCGATTTTGTTCCCGGTAGCGTTATTTAAGTGGCGTTTTCTATTTCAAAGCTACTTTTTACTTTTGCCATTGTTAATCGAATCTTTGCGCACACTGTAAATATGAAGACGCAAGGGACAGACGGAATATCGATACAAGCGAAGACGCCAGTTCCAGGAACTAGTTGATCACCATGAGGCGTCAAGTGATGAGACCAAAAGACCCACTGCCACGGCAAGAAACATCTGGAGTCGTTTACCGGATCTGGTGCGTTGCGGACAAAGCAACTACGTCGGAGAAACTGGAAGACTGCTCCGGACGCAAATCTCCGAACACGTGGCAGCTGTACGGAGAAATGAGAGCAACTCTCAGGTCGCGGCCCATTCGACGAGACCCGGCCACACATTCAAGTTCGATGAGGCCGAAATCCTCGCGAGAGGGGATAATCGCGTGAGCCGCGAGTTGCTTTAGTCATGGTTCACGGGACCTCAGTCTATCAACAAGTGCGACGTCATCCCCACTCCATATTCTGTCCTGATGCATAGACTGGCCAAAGCAATTGACCACTCGAGGAGCGCGCAAGCACGTGAGCCAGATAGCCGAGCAATCATCACGCCAGCATCCAACACGGGTGATGAGATGTCAGCAATTAACAACTTGCATGTCGGCCATCAAGCCATCATCGCACCAGCGGGCAACAATCCTTGATGAAGGGAGCACGGTTAATTGCTGTAGGTATGCCGTAGCATGGCGACCGCATCCTATAAATACTGCGACTTCCTGTACACGAGCCACCCTTTTCTGCAACTGCCTCTGATGATGGATTCAAAAGAGAATCCGAAACGTCAGGCGAATAAAGCCATTGTTCCAGACGGAATATCGTTGGAGTGCATCCTAATAGTCTAGAGAAAGGCTACAGTTGTTTGATTCATAGGACCTATTCATTTTGACCCAACTGTGAAAAACTAAGCGCGTCGGTTGGATTCGAACTCACGGGAGCAGCGGGAAGGCTTTAATACAGCCAACGATCTAGCTACCAGATCTACGAGCATCCCACCGGCAGCTGTGAGTTTAATCACAGTTTAATTAACAGTTTGGTCAGAATGAATTATTAAAAAAACTTTCATATTGACTCAGCTATGAAAAACTCGGCGCCTCGGTGGGATTTGAAACCACGCAGTAAGAGCAAGGCTTGGGCAGTCAATCTACTCCATCAGATTTGGTGAATTCCAGACGTTGCAGTAGGTTGGGCGGGTAAATTGACCCAAATGTGATTAAACTCGCGTCGCCCGGCGGGGGCACAGAACTCAAAGAATTAGAGCGTTGGCTGTATTAAAGCTTTCCCTTTACTGCGTGGGTTCGAATCCCACCGAGGTGCCGAGTTTCTCACAGTTGGGTCAACATGAATTATTTACAATCTACCAAAACATCTACATATTCAAAATCTACCAAAACACCTATTAAGAGGAGTCAGTTTGGTTGCCGGCAAATGTGCATTCGCTGTTCGTTCAATCCATTTTCATAAGCTTGGCAGCTGCAATTGCCCATTGGATCATCTTGTGAACAAACCGTCACTAAGTATGCGAAATTGTAGGCCTATATGTGCGTCCCGTTCCCATGGGAAATTGTGCAAAATAATCTGCTCTGCTTGGAGCGCTGAGACCGTGCGTACTTGAGCGCTGCGTGTTACTGAGAAGCCTGCTCTCTCTGTTTCCTCCTTTTTTCACAGAGCTACGTGTGAGAATGTGAGCTTCGCGAGAGGGAATGTGTGAAATAGCCCAGCGTAAGGAAAGATTTTCTGTGCGAATTTGGCCCAAATACAATGCCACAGGGCCCCACCCACATCCACATAGGAAGGCAGCAAGCGCCCACACACCACCCCACGTTGGCTCAAACCGGGGGGGAGGGGGGTGGGGAAGTCACTGCTCGTGGGGACTATCTGCTAACCAGCTCCCCCCTCCCCCTCCTGCCAGACAGAGACAGCTTTCCGTCACCGGTGCAACAGTCGTCTACAGGGTGTGGGAACGTTACCGGTAGGTGTGAGAGACACGCACGGGGCTCCTGGTTCGGTCGTCTGTATTCACCCTAGTCAGTACAGTGAGAAAGGTGGGGGTGGCCGCACACTGTGCCCACGGGTAATCTCCACCCCTTCGCCTGTATGTTCGTTCACTGCTTTTCTTTTTTACGGTGGAACCATATTTGTCGTGGTAACGTCCACTTCCCGCTTTTTTTCGCCTATTTTCGTGCAGCCGGTATTCGCGTTTTCCTTTTGAATTTCGCCATAACTCTAGTATGATAGCTGGATTAGAAGTCAGGAGGCATATAAGGTGTCACGATAAAATCAAACGCGGGAGTGATTTTCTGCACTTACTGTGCGATTAAGAAGTATGAAGGAAAAACTAAACTCTCCGGATGGTAATGCAGTGGAACTGTTGTCAAGTAAAAATCCTTCATAGGACATACTACTGACGATAAAAGTGAATTAAATTGTAACATTATTGTAAGAATAAGATTGTTTAGATCCTGAAAAATTTCAAAAGACATGGCAACGGTAGGTTGTGCAAGCCAACCCTCAAATTAATGTAACTGCCTTATTGTTGCTGATGAGAGGGGCTATGCACAAGTATTCTTAAAGAAATAAATAAGTCAGGCGTACGCGTTCGGTAACAGTCGTCTGGACTAAAAAATCCACTTTCCGGATGGAAATGTAGTGGGGATGTTGTTACGTGAAAACCCTTCATAGAGCATACTACTGACGATCAAGGGGACTTAAACTGTAACATAGTAAGAATAGGAAAGAGACAGTGTCGCCAAAGACTAGGGAGGCCGGTGTGGTCATTTCTGGCGTATTAGCCATCATCAGCCACTCATCATATCTCATTACGTCTATTACTAGTCGCTGTGCGACCGCCTGCGAAGGTTATAGTATGAGCCCCAAGGCACAACGGAAGGAGCATGTTCCGTAGACTCATCGGTGAGCGCCCATCCGTCATAAGAATTTGAATATTTAGATCCTGAAAAAATGTTAAAAAACATGACAACGGTGTGCTGTGTACCTCCCCCCTTCAAATAAATTTAACTGTCATATTATTGTTTATGTGAGGACTATGCTCAAGTATTCTTAAAGAAATAAATAAGCCAGGCATACGCGTTCGACAACCGTTCAGAGATATCGAGGAAGCAGAGCGTTTGTGTACTAACCGAGGCAAAGTAAACCAAAAAGCAGTCGAAGATCTCGCAGCAGGTATAGCTACTCTTTCGGAAGAAATAATTAAATCACTGCGCACGGGATCGACAGCGAAAGACAATTCAGGTACATAGGAGTAACTAGGAAATCAAGGTAAGACAAGGCGATTGCAAGGAAGGAGAGCGAGCACATCATGCCAAATAACATATCACTATAAAGTCATATTGAAACAACTCGATATATGCGGTTATATCACAGTGCTAGACAACAGACAAAGGACGACTTTCTGCAGCTATGGATTAATAATGGGGTTAGCGAGAGAGGGGCACCGAATCCAAATCCACTATCGAAGATCTCCACAGACACCCTGTTGTCAATGGGATGTAGCACGTTCTTTTAGGTGGCTTTTTCTACCAATACCATCGACATGGGTCCACTTTTGCCCTGTCTAAAAGTAAAATCTCATCTAGCAAGTAAAGTAAACGTACTTCGAAAGTGAATGTCTATGATCAACGCAGCGTTACGCAAACAAGGACACTCCCTGAGCGATATTCTGCCTAAAAAAGCCTACGAATAGTAACTCCCTGATGAAGCCAGAACTCCCCTGTCTTTGCTCCCCAGCAAGTACCAAAATGAGAATTAATAAATACCACTATGAGATTATTCTCAGCAGGCTAGCCCGACGGCTGGTCGTGATTTTCTATTAACGATTGATTTTCCATTACGAATATCCCCAACAGATACATTGTTATACTTTAAGTTCCCGATGGACATAATCGGCGCGCAGTTGAATTTCTGACCTCCCTCGTCAGTTCTGTTTATTTTTGAACACTTTTTATCCCCGAATTTTGCCATAGATGGATTCCACACGCACTGAATATCTCCCCTGGGGACTAAAACAGTGCGCCTCTCACACTTAATTCCGCATGCACTTAGGAAATTTTCAGCCACAGTCTGTTGCTCTCGGAAGTACCTATGAAGGTGTTTCTCTTACCCACAGAGGCAGGAACAGAGGCATTCGGTAATTGCTGTAGTACCACATTTTGAGTTGTGTTTATGAGGAGTCAGTATAACATTTGTCATGCATTGATTTGCCCCTAGTTTATGGAAAAATTGTCCTCTAATTAAGCATTCAGAGTTTTGTGCGTCCGAAATATTTCTGTATTCCTAAAGGCGTCATTGGTATTGTGGATGACAGTTCTTCCGTTGATTCCGACGATGTCCACCGTGTGTTCCACAACCAGATGGAGCAGGAACGGTGACTTGTGCGTGAATTAGTTTATAGTGACAGCAACCTTGCGCAGCATTTACCGCACTCTCTCTTTCCCACTCCCCACCTGAACCCGCTGTCAAGACAGAGTCAAGAAGACCGGAGGCGAGGTGAGAGGCAGGTGGATGATGCGGTCGAGCCCGCACCTAGACGTGTCACCACACCCGCTGGTCTACAACATTCACTTGACCAAAATTCTTCACCAACAACAGAAGGAGTCAGAAGGAAGAGGATGACTGGGCAGTCATGCCTTCCACCCTTAAACCCAGCGGCAGCGCAAACGCATCTACCAGCAGGGAACCAGGTGTCAGGGAACTGCCAGCACATACCAGGCTGTGAGAGCCATGGTTTGCTGATACTGGCATAGCGCACGCTTTCAGACCTTTTTAATGGGATTATTGATAGTGCTTGCCTGATTTGCCTAGTTAGAAAGCCCGGTATCCTGACAGTTGTACTTATCCGCTGGTTTTACTTCGACTAATGCCTGTGCTCACATCGCATTCACTGGCTATCTTACGTTTGTTAGCATCGGAAGTCAACAGGGTACACTTACTCTCAGAATCTTATATCGGCAACGGTATAGAGAAGGACCTTACTTAACTGTCGGTAGACTGTGGATCGTGTCATATGGGCTTTATCTTGACATACATTTGCAGGCTGTTGCAGAGATTACACTCCCAACAACGATTACTTCCCGCAACCTCACAGCTTAACTCGAAATTCGCTATTTTATGAAATTCGCTCTTTATTTATTGTTTAATTACTACTCTCATTTTCTTTGTCGTACAATAGCGTAGGATAAGACTTTCGGCTTAAATTCAAGCAATTTTTGTATTTTCTTTCATTTTGTCAATTTACTGTCTAGCGTGCTGCCCCAGCCAAAAAAACTCCCTTTAGCATAAATCACGTATGGCACCATCCACAGTTTACTGACAGTTAAGTGGAGTCCTTCTCTATACCGTTGCCCTTACGTCTTTCCATCTAGTAGACCTGGGCTTGAAAAAGGTACCTGAACAAAAAGTGGTCTTCCCAAGCATCGGTTTACACACATAAATAAAAACTTTATCGCGTTGTTGAAGTATGCATTTCGAGGCTATGGTGGGTCAGCAAGCGGCTCATCGAAAAAAATTGAATTCAAAAGTCTCATTGTCCAACGCTCCTTTCAAAAAAAGTTGGCTTAGTCCCCACTGTACGCTTGAAATGCCCGGCGTACTTTGCGAGACAGTCTGTAACCCACAATTTTTTTATTGCCTCTACCCTCTCTAGAATCTGTTTGAAATTGTTTAGAACACGTTGTATGACTCCAGGTGGCCTTGAGCTGACCTCCAGAGGGTACCTATTTCAGTGTCGTAACTTTACCCCTACTCCCCTGTGCTAACTCTCCTACCCATAGCACTAACTCTAACCCTAAAAGCCCCAACCCCCGCGGCATTTATCGCAGGACCACGTGTGCAGCAGTCGAATTTTTCCAGTCTTCCAGAACACTACCTAAATCCTGGTTTCTATGTGGTAGATGGAGTTACGGCACTGGTTATGATACAAAGTCTGCTGCTCAATCTTCATGTCAAACCTCCTTAACTGAGGTCTCTGCGCCGTTAATAAGGCGATTACGACAAACCTTTTCTCCATACAAACTGTTTAAAGAAAAACTTTGCCCAAGGCATGTTTACTCTTTCTGTAAAAATGCCGACATACCAAGGTTTCTGACAACTTACAGAGGCGTTGCTCCCTCTTCGCCTAGTTTCTTTTAATCTTCTTTCCGACCTTTTTTAAAAGGCCTTCACCTAGCCTTCCCTTTAAAAAAATGAACTTTCGTAAACAGTACGTTCTACTACGCGTTTTCAAGTGGATCGTCTTCTAGCCAACAAAGTATCAGGTACAGTCAAACTCTGTTTCAGTATTTCAGCCCAGTTGCCTCTCATCAATTAATCATACCTGATTTTGCCATCAGTTTCAGTCATAAACAACTTCTTGCGATAACCAACTATGAATTAGTCGCAGATGGTCCTAACTTTGTGGGAAACCGTTTAGAATTGATGTGCTTCTTCCAAATTATGGATTGGAAAACATCTCAGATTTCGTCTCCTAATGCGTCCCAGAGGAAATACTTATTGGAAACGTAGCGCACTCCAATTTATTTGAGGCTCCGCAATAAGCACCTTCATCGATGGTGCCTAATTGAATTAACACCAGTTGGGAATTTCGCAAATCCATTCTTAACAATGAGCGGAGGCTAAGTGACAACCATTGTCCAAGGATGAGTTGTTCACCGCTTCCAAGGAAGGCGTCCTGTTGAGTTCCCTCCCAGAAGTAGATCTGCGCGCAGGCTTAGTCTAAATGTTTACAAATTACTATAGTCGAAATACAAGAAACGCAACCGTACATGATCCGACTGCACAGGGGGACAAAAGGGACGATTGCGGGCGGGACTGGAATTGGGGATCACTGGGTATTAGCATCCAAGATCATATGGCCGCGATACGCGCCGCAGGTTTAAAATGGTATGTGCTGGGTAAGTAATGATCAAATGAAGTCATTCGAATCCAGCTCTTTTTCCTATGACAAAGTTTTACGGAAAGCATAAGATTCGTTCTCAGTCACATGTAGCAAAACACAGACTCTCAAGTCCTCAAAGGACAATGTTTTCTTCAAATATATGTGCCAAAATTTAACCTGAGCAAGGTAAATAAATGTGTCTGCAGACACAATATGAGGGGTGTCTGTGTCTGAAAACTGGCTGAAAGCTCCATTTTTCCCACGGAGGGAATAGCAGTACCTGTGCAGCATAATAAGATCAGGCCTCAGACACGCCCCCCCCCCTCCGCGAACAGGAAACATCAATAGGCACAGCATAAGGCGCAAAATGAGGAGAAATGGAAAAAATCGCTAAACCCAGCCGAGGTAGCCGCCAAGGAGTGGCAAACCATACCTATGAATATTCCAGGCTCCCCCACTTCATCAAGGATTGTTGCCCTTGGTGTGATGACTGTTTGATGGCCGACATTCGCGTCGTTAATTGCTGCAATTTCATCACGTGCATTGGATGTTGGGGTGATGATTGCTCGGCCACCTGAACAACCGACCCTGGCATTGGGAACAGTGTTCGCCTGTGCGCTCCTTGCGTGACTAATTACTCCGTCCAGGGGAAGTCTCAGCACCGATTATGGAAAGCGAAGGTCATTACACTTGCTAATAGACTGGGGGCCAGTGAACCATAACTCAAGCAACTCGCGGCTCACGCTGTTGTCACCTCTAGTGATAATTTCGGCCCCGTCGAATTTGAATGTGTGGCCGGATCTCGTCGAATAAGCCGCAACTTAAGAGCTGGCATCATTTCTCCGCATTGCTTCAGCCTGTCCGGCCATCCGCGTTCGGAACAGTCTTCCGGTCTCTCCGACGTAGTTTCTTTGTCCGCAACTGCACCAGATCCGACAAACGACTCCAGGCGTTTTTGGCCGTGGCAACGTCTGCATCCTCTAAACACTGCAGCCCTCTGTACATGAACCACCCGCATCTGCTATTGTCTCTGATGGTAGGTTCGAGCAGGAATTCGAACTGTCAGGCGAATAAAGCTCTTGTCCCAGCGACCGTGTCCCCTTCTTCACGACTGCTTCGCTTCTATTGGCAAACGATACATTCGCATTGGACCGGCAACACTAGCGCACGCAGATTTCGTTCGCTTGGAAGTGATCTGTCAAAAGACGTCTGTCGAATGGCCTGTAAAGAACACTCGTGCGGAGTCACCGGTGCTTCACAAGCAGAGAGTCGGAGGAATCAGATGACGACAGATGTCATGCGTGTTAGGGGGGAGGGGAAGAACGCAAAAAGTGTACGGTGAAAATACTTATAAAGTACCTGCAAATAAGGATGAGGAAAGTCCAGTAGCAGGCTGGGCGTTTGTTCATGCAGTAAATGGAAGTTCGGCCGGGACACTGTTTAATTCCCTGTTCTAAAGGCTGTTCATAAATGAAAAACCAGACTCCCGACCCAAATACGAATGAACTTCAACACTAAGGGCAATCTATAATCAGTATTTGTAACTCTCATGGATAAAGGAAAAGCTGATGTGCTAAGCAATTATTTTTAAAAATGATGCCACTGTTCAGCCTATTCAAGGAGTCTTTGAAGCCTCTTGAACAATCTCAAAAGAGATGATTGGATATGATCTCTAATCTTTTCATAATCTACTTGATGACTCCTAGAGACCCGATGTTGTGGGCAAAATTTCGAAGCCCTTCTATTTAGGATCATTAGCAGATTGATCTCATCGTTTCCCGAAAATCTAATCTATGAGAATGCCATCTCGGAGTGTTTGCAGCAGGGGTGGTTTCCTGTCCAACGGATAAAAAGGAGGCACCTGACGATAACACGGACGAAATGTGAAAACGAGAGAAAAAGCTTCTCGAGGATAGCAAGAAACTGAATTATGAAAAGAGGTGGTTAAATTCAGCGGAATCGCAAGCACGATGACTGTAAACATACCGACACACTGCCCAGTTGAGAACCTGTATCTAACAATCGGACAGCCGATTGGAGTTTGTGGAAAAAAATGACTAGAATTATTTGTCGGACGTGAACGTAAACAAAGCACTGCGAGAGAATGAAATAACAAGATGATGCAACAGTGTTGTATACGAATGCACAACCCTGCCGAAAATTGATCTTACAGTTTTAACTAGATCGTGACAAATTCAGAGCATAAATGACTCACATTTCGTGCGGGATGGTTTTCAGCTTTGACGGGTAAGGATATTTGCAAGTACTGACATTACATGTGTCGCGAATATGCTTTTGATCTGGAACATCCATAGTTTTGAAATTCATGGCTGTCGCATGGGGATTCACCAACCTGAATTGTACACTTTTCCAGTTCAATCTGGAAAACTTGTCCTGAAAAACACGGCGTTGTTAGAGAGTTTCAAGGTGATACGGGCAGAGTGTGAGTCAATGAGTTGCGCGCGGCCAAAACTTTCTCCGAAAAATAACTCGGTAGTCGGGTTCTTGACGAACTCCCCACCACACACGTTACGATGGAAATGCGAATCTCTGATGGCCAACGTTTTAGTTGTTTAGACGACATCTTCATTGTAGACGAAAGTTGCATTCTCGTCTTTGGTTCTCACGCATCTCTTGACTTCAGTGACTAGTATACTCTCGCTTGGAGATATAGAAAATCATTTTACCAATAGGACAGAGTAGTTGGAGATGATTGATTGGAATAACACGCCCAAATCTGACCAACATACCGGTTATTTGTTCTTGAAGAGCCCAATTTCGTAACTCGACTAATAGTAGCTTAAACCAGGAGTAGGTTACTTATATTGCCATCTTAGTGAGTAGCATATAAAACAAAGTGAAGTCCCAAGAGCACAAGAAGACTTTGAAGGGGTTGGCCCCATCTACACGTCCCGAACACTTTCTAATTTTAAATGGTGGCGTAATAAATGAGGGAAGTTCCTCAAAATGACAGCTTGGCTCTTAGTTAAAGTCTGATCAAAGCGCTCTACTATTATCCGAAAGGAATTATTTGGTCATAAACACGAGGTAAGGCAAAATTAGGATGGCCATTTTCTGAGTGAAAGACAGTCGGACAAATGAATCAGCAAATAAAAGAGACAAAGCGGTCTTCTTATGCGCTTTTTCCGGTTTCACCTATAGTGAGGTTACAAAAACTGGTAAGACAGCTAACATGATGGTCTTCGCGATATGCGCAGCAAGGAAACTATAAGGTCGAACATAACTTTCCTTCTGAGTTGATTAGACCAAACGATTAATGCACAAAGCGCTCAGTAAACCTTCCAAACAACTGATTGTGAGGCTCCACAATGCCTCGGTTCCCGTGGAGTCCATAGCTCTGTCTAATAATTTAAAATAAGCAAATTACAGTAGATGTGCTAACTCATGAAATGTCAACCAAAATTTCGAAATGCGTTCTCGTTTCGAAAAGATAAAGTAAGTAGTGTTGTAAAACTAATCATGATGCAGCATAAATGTATAATGATCCTGTTACCTCAGGGTGTCGGCTTTCGAAATAACTTATTTTCGGCTGCATGCAAGATCTATACTCTGTAAAAAGTGACTACTTATGTAGCATGCAATTATCTCATTGATTTTCGGTGCCTTTGAAAATTCAATTATATTTCATGGAAAACATGCATAAAAATATTCATTCTGTTAATTATTTGGAAGAAAATCACGTCTTCTTCCAATTTCATACCCAAAAAAGAGTATAATTCGGTTTTAAAAAGTTTTTTATTGTAAGATTTTTTAATATCGTGAAATGGTCATTCATAATGCGTCATGTCTGTGTATTTACCAACATGGCTTGTAAAGTTAACAATATTGCTCAAATCCACTGCTTAATTTTATGAACCTCATATGGTTTCCTCTTAACACCGTAGAGAAATGCATGGTTCTCCGTACACGGAAAATATACAGCTTGTAGTTTTGAAACCCTGAATGCAAGTGTAACAGCAGGTCGGGTTCAAAATTATTGGGGAATTCGAAAAGTTTTTTTAAGACTAAATTATACTGATCTTTTGAGTATGAAATTGGAAAAAGACGTGATTTTCTACCAAATAATTAAAAGAATGAATATTTTTATGCATGTTTTCCATGAAATATAATTGAATTTTCAAAGGCACCGAAAATCAATGAGATAATTGCATGCTACATAAGTAGTCACTTTTTACAGAGTATAGATCTTGCATGCAGCCGAAAATAAGTTATTTCGAAAGCCGACACCCTGAGGTAACAGGATCATTATACATTTATGCTGCATCATGATTAGTTTTACAACACTACTTACTTTATCTTTTCGAAACGAGAACGCATTTCGAAATTTTGGTTGACATTTCATGAGTTAGCACATCTACTGTAAGTTCTATATGTGGAGGCCATTAACCGACACCGCCAGTTAACTTCGTGTCCATGAACCACGTAAGTATTTGCTGCAGATTTACAGAGGGGATCTCAAAAACGGATATAAATATGCAGTTCAAAAAAGTCCTATTAATTTTAAACGATATTTTTCAGTTAGAGACACTGCACTGGACTCAGAAATGGCCGTCCTGCACACAGCTTTAAATAAACGAGTCCTGTAAAGTGTCTCAATTATTGCCGGTGCATTTGTCTTTTTTCACAGAGAACCTGAAGACTCGATTACAAATGACTTGGCCGACTTTTGCCTGATAGTTGGTTACCCATTCGTGACTTTTGTCACCCATGCGGAGCTTGTTTGCTTCGGGAAGCCAATAAATCGGTGTCTGTCCATTCCTACTTGAACAAATATATACATATATATATATATATATGTTGAAGTCAAAAGTTGTTTTATTGCGTGAATTTCCGACGCTGGTTCCCCAGGTCGTCGTCAAACGCAGACAGAGAGCAAATGTGCCGACAACAGTTAACATCTGGCAGTACACTTGAAAATCGATAGTTATTCGGCGCTTGCGCCAGTGAGCGGCCGCGATAAAGTTCCTTTCCCCAAAGAACACCTTTTGACTTCAATTTATATTTCTTGGGATGTCTACCTTCCAGTATATATATATATATATGATAACGCAGCGGACGGGGACTCCCACTATTTTTTGCAGTTTCAGTTGAATCTCGATGCCGCCTTCTGTTGCTATTTTGATACCACTTCCTTCATTTCATTTAAAATTTAATTTTAATTTACTTATTTTAGTTTTATTTATTTTTACTTTATTTAATTTATTTATTATTTTCATTTAAAATTCATTTTCATCGACTGTTGTGTTCCTTATAAGAGACAAATTCTCAACCCTCCTTAGGATGTCTATTTTCCGATGTTGACTTAAATTCGAAATTTTGGGTTTGGAGAGATGGCTTCCCCAGAAAACATGCCCAGGGACTTCATCTTTACAGTGGGTAAGTAAGTGGGTAGTGGAGGCAGAATTATCGAGGTGCATGGGCAGCCCCACAGATGTACATTTTTTGTTTGTCCGCCAGCGCTCTTTGGTTACTTCTCTATGTAAACCGCAGAAAAACCTTCCCTCGCGAAGGACAAAACACTGAGGTCACTTTAGAATATCATATGAGAGGGGGAGCTCGAACGCAGACACCATTTATTGACGGCAGCAACTTTCTCGACGGCCCTTAAGCTACCAAGTGTCCTCGCTTGACAGTACACGAACCAGCTCGGACATCCGGAGACGGATGGACATGTGCTACATATCAATCAAGCAAAAAGGGGGCTAATAACGCGACTGTACGTCATGGGAAAACGTGGGAAAAATTAAAGGAATGGGAGGGGTAATAAACTCCCGCGAAGGAGGAGAGAGACGTAGTCGGCTGCGATAGGGTGAGAAAATAGCGTGTGGAACACTGGTTTGGAAAGCTCCAGTGGGAGATGAGCTCGAGGATAAAGCGTGTTTGGTAAAATTTTGACCTGAAACCAAAATGAGTATTTTTAATGCATACTCGTCCGGGGTAGTTTTCTGGACAGCTGTAGCATACTAATAACAAAAAAGTGGGATTGTTGGGGGGGGATAGAGGTGGGGTCAGCTATTCGTATTCAATTCACAGAAGGCTTGAGGAGTGAGCACATTCACGAATAAGTAGACCAGGTTTGTAGAACATACCGTACTGTTCATACGAGAGTTCGAATGTCACAAGGACGACGTACACCGTGTGTCCCATGTAGTCGGCAGAGCAGAGGTGACTTGAACGTAAATTATTCTAAAGAAAGGCGGATTTGTGCTGAGACTGCCCCACTCTCTCCTCCCTCACCATCCAGGCTCCAGGCAGAGTCCAAATGGCCGGGGTGGACGCGAGCGCAGTGGCCGACAAAGCTAAGCAGCTCGCCTACGCATGCCATATACGCCTGATCCTTGCACAATAGATAAGGATTTCACGACAATGGTAAGTGGTCGGATAGAGTTTTAGATGAATGTGCGCGGCATGGAGGTCATTGCGGTCTAATTCTCAGTCCCTAAGTCAATCAGGGAAGGGCGCGGGTGGATGGTACGGTCGTACCCGCACCTAGTCGTACTATCACACCCCCAGGTCTTCACGACAAATAACCAGGTTTTTAATCCCTCATTGGCAGTGACGCGGTGCTCAGCAAGGTCACGTTACATCGATCGAAGCAAACGAGAGAGAAAAAATTTCGCTTTATTTTAAAATGATTAATTCAGAAATTTGAGAAGAAGTGGTCTCCATGCATTGTGGAGAGAAAGTAAGTTAATAAATTCCTCAAGAGTCAAAAAGTTCTACATAAGAAGGAACGACTATTATGGGGACAGTTCGAGTCTTAGCTTCTGTATTTCTGTCAATTTGCACATAAGATAGCGAACCAGGAATGACAATACTGAATGTTGATATGCCGATGTAAGACAAGATATAAGTCGAAAGCCACGGCGCATGGGGTGGGAAGACTTCGCAGAGACTAATTCAGAATGCAGGGGGTGAGCAAAGTCATCCAGAATTCGATCAGAAGTTTTTTGACCATTTTGAGGTGTCGTTTTGGGATAATACTGACTAAAAAGGGATAAGAAACACCGGTAGCCGAAGAGAGCATTCGGAGGACTCGTTTTAAAACTACCAGATCTTTTCTGAGCAAAGCAGGAAAAATGTCGGGAGAGAAATCGAGGATAACAGGATGAATGCAGACATCTATGAATCGCCAGATTAAAGGTTGAGGTGCGCGGTAGGGACGTAACCCACGAATGTAATAAAGAAGTTTACGAACTTTGGTGAAAAGGGTCTCAATATGGAGGGAAAATGAAAGATTTGATGGCAAAGTAACTTCAAGATACCTGAAAGAGGATACCTCGTTGGGAAGGATGCCAGAGGATTCAGAACTAGGAGAGGGCAGCAGTCGGAAAATACACTGAACGGATTTTTGGTTGTTAATTAGGAGACCATTTTCCTCCGACCATACTGAGATATGGTCAAGGCCATCATTCACAGACTGGAGATGTGTCTGATTTTTTAGAGGGTGGCCAACAGCCACATCGTCAGTATACTTACCTAATAGACAGTCGCCTGTGAATCCTAGACCATCAGCATGGAGGGAAAAGGTGAGGGGATAAAATAGAACCTTGAAGAACTCCATAGTCATTGGAAGGGCCGTAGATTTCCGCCTGCCGGAGTGGACAACTTGAGTGTGGGAAGTAAAGTAATCGTCGAGCCAAGAGACAACCCAGCCTGGAGAGCCGTCCGCGGATGTTTTGGTAAGGATTTGAGGACGCTGGACGGTATTGAAATGGGAGGACTCAAGTTAAATGTATATATATGTATATACAGGATGGTAGGGAGCGCTCACCGGTCGTTCTTACGGAACCCACTCGTTCCGTTGTGTCGTACGGGGTCTCTCTCGAGCCCAACCGCAGCCGCACAGCGGCGCATGATATAGGCAGAATGATATTACCGACAAAGACAAGAGAAACTGCAATGGTCATTTCTGACTTATTAGCCGTCGTCAGCCAGCCGTACCCAACCTCGAAGTGTGGAAAACCCAAGGCTCGAACTCGTGAACTGTTGGTTTAGAAGTCCACGCCTCTAACCGCTGGGCTACGAGGCCGTTGCCCTGTCGGTTTCGATCGGGAATATACACTGGTAGGGGGCGCTCCCCGATCGTTCTTACGCAACTCACTCGTTCCGTTGCACCTATATCATTCGTCACTGTGCGGCTGCTGGTTGGACTCGAGAGAGAGCCTGTAAGGCACAACGGACATATATATGATGTTAGAGGGACGCTCACCGATCGTGTTAATTGACCTAATCGTCCTGTTACTCTGCCTAAATTACGCGCCTCTATCCGACCGTTGGCGTGGCTCGAGATTGAGCTCCAAAGAACAATAGGACGAATGTGTCGCGTAGCGCAATCAGTGAGCGCACCTTTGCCATTGTATGTACCCGATCGCAATTGATGGGGTCACGCGCCTGTGGCTCAGTGGTTTGAGCATTGTACAACAGGTCGCAGGATCGAGCCTCAGGCGTTGCACAGACTCGTGGTTGGGTACGGCTAACTGATGGCGGATATTAAGCCAAAATGGTCATTCCGGTTTCCCTTGTACTCTTTGGTAATGTTATTCTGCATATGCATATGTATCATGGGGAATGACGCTCACTGACTGCGTTACAGGGTATGCTGGTCCACTTATGCTTTGGAGCTCGATCTAGAGCCATGCTGGCAGTCGCATAGCGGCTAGTACTGTATGCGATGCCTTCTGGTCGAAGGTTGGACACAATGACGAAAGATCCCGAGTTCGAATCCAAGGTTCCCCCAACACGGGGTTTGGCATGGCTGCCTGATGAGGCAATAAGCCAGAAACGGCCACTCCAGCCTCCCCTGTCTTTGTCAGTGATCTCCTTCGGCATACATAAGTGCACATGAACTTTCCAAGCTGACTGCAAAATTTCATGTCGTATGCACTTAACTGTAGATCCTGCCCCTTATAATTTCTGAAATTATAGGTTTGATATTCATCTGAAGTTCGCATATCAGAAACCAGCAAGGGGGACGTTGAGAGACTCCCGAAGGACTCGGACGCTTGGCAGTTGCGTCGGGCACCAGCAGAAATATCGTCGAGGCACGTGTCTTGGTTACGGAAAATCGATGTGCATAGGCAGAATGAGATACCCGACAAAGACAAGAGAAACTGAAATGGCCATTTTCATCCGCCAACCATACCTGACCACAATTTTGGCGCACCTGGAATTCTACTTCGAAATCTGCGATCATTCAGTCGAACGCCCCAACAATTGAGTCACGGACCTTTTGTCCGGTCGGAAAAGATCGGTAGGAGGACATTCACCGATCGGTTTACGTGACGGGTTTGTCCCGTCATTCAATGGGAGAGTGTCAAACTCCATGACCAAAGATCCCTAGCCTTAGAGAAGCGTTGCAAAGTGTTTCGAATTCTCGGGCGGGTGTGCTTGATAGTATTCGTTGTAGTATGTTATTACCGACAAAGACAAGAAAAACGGGTAATGGCCATTTCTGGCTTATTAGCCGTCGTCCTTGACCACTACATACCCAACCCCGAAGTGTGGAATAACCGAGGCGCGAATTCGTGACCTGTTAGTTAGAAGTCCATGCCTCTGGCCACTGAGCCACGAGCCCGTTGCCCTGTCGATTTCGATCGGGATTATACAATGCAAGAGGTCGCTCACCGCTGTACGGCTGCTGGTTGGGCACGAAAGAGAGCCCGTAAGGCACCACGGATCGAGCGAGTTCCGAAAGAACGATCGGTGAGCGCCCCCTACCATTGTATATTCCCGATCGAAAACCGACAGGGCAACAGGCTCGTGGCCCGGTGCTTAGAGGCGTGGACTTCTAATTAAAAGGTCGCGAATTCGCGCCTCGGTTTTTCCACACTTCGGGGTTGGTTATGACTGGCTGACGACGGCTAATAAGCCAGATATGGCCATTCCTGTCTCCTTTTTCTTTGTCGGTAATGACATGCTGCATATATATATTCTCTCAGGAATGGACGCACACCGATCCATTGGCTTCCCGAAGTAAACAAACTTCGTATGGGCGATAGGGGTCACGAGCAGGCAACCACCCGCCAGGCCGAAGTCGGCCAAGCTATGATAGCAGAGGGGAGACAACAGAGTCTGGGGGGTAGATTGATAAAGCACTGTTTCGGGCTTGCTTGCCTTCATTCAGCCAAGCATATATATATTCGAGCTCACGTATATCAACCACTGCGGAATAGCCGCTCAATATTCATAAGCTGCCAAAAGGCCGTCAGACGCATACAAATATCAAGTAGTTTACAATACTGACAGCACAGGCACTGTCTAAGAGCCCATGCACACGTTTTTCGCGGATCTTGTGTCACTGCATGATGCAGCTTCGAGAGATTCGGCTCATCAGTGAGTCCCAACATCCCCCATGCGCCTTCTGGTATATAAAATCCAGTTTCCATGTTGTCTCGCTTAATTTCCGAGTTCGCGCATTAATAACCTCGTAAAGTAAACAAGGAAAACTGGAATTTATTTGCTAGCTTACTGATGAACCGAATCCTTTTCGATTACGATATTAAAAGAGACAAGATCGCCGAGACACGCATTACAGGGCTGTTAGCCTGTATGGTATATAAATTAGTACTGTCGATTCTACCCGAGGTGGAATTTGGATAATAAGGAAACATCATTGTGCATCTGAAATGTTCCTAGGACGTCAATGTCCTTACTGATCTCTTAATCAGTGCTGCCAGTAGGTGGGCTAACTGATGAAATGTCAACCGAAATTACGAAATGCGGTTTTGTTCCGAGAAGATTAATGAAGTGGGGTTGTAAAATAATCGTCGTGCAGCATAATTTTATAATAATTCAGTTACCTCAGGGTGCTGGCTTTCAAATGAATTTTTTTCGGCTGCACGCAGCAACTATACTCTGTAAAAAATGACTGCTTTCTTAGCATGCATTTTCTCATTCATTAACGATCCTCTTAAAAATCCAGTTATATTTAATGGAAAATATGCAAAAAATATTCTTTCTTTTACTTATTCGGTAGAAAATGACGTGTTCCAATTTGGTATTGGACGGAACGGTATAATTCGGTTTTTAATAACTTTTCCAATTCCCGAATAATTCTGAACCCGACCTGCCGTTACGCTTGCATTTGGGGTTTCCGAACTACAAGCCGTATATTTCCGCGTATAGAAAACCGTACATTTCTGTGCGGTATTTAGAGGAGACCTTATGGGGTTCATAAAAGTTAGAAGTGGATATGAGCAATATTGTTGACTTTACAAGCCACATTGGTGAATGCAGAGACATTAAGTTTTATAAACGGCCATTTCCCGGTTTTAAAAAAATCTCACAATTAGAAACTTTTTTAAAACCAATTTGTACCATTCCTTCGAGTATAAATTTGAACGAAGACGTAAAATTCTACCGAATGAGCAAAAAATGAATATTTCACTGCATGTTTTCCTTGAAATATAACTGGATTTTCAAGAGCATCGAAAATCAATCAGACAAATGCATGCTACGTGTGTAGTTCTTTTTTACGGAGTGTAGTTTTTACGTGCAGCTGAAAGGAAATTCTTTTGAAAGCAGGCATCCTGAGATAACTGGATTATTATAGAATTATGCGGCATGACGATTAATTTTACAACCTCACTTAGTTGATCTTTTCGAAACGAAACTTTATTTTGTAATTTCGGTTGACATTTCGTGAGTTAGCCCACATACTGTACGTGTAGCGCAAATGGCCTAGGACGTGTTAAAGTCCATCCGAAACCTCACAATGAGTCTTCAAGCATAGACGACAAAGTCACATACATACTTATTCCTATAGACGACAAGATTCGAACGCCGCGATATTTGCCTTGTCACTGTTTACGGAGCCAAGTAGCGAAGAACCAAGTGCTCTTATTGTGTGCATGGCTGTAAACTTAGTTGTTCGGGATCTGTACGATGGTTTGCTGGGTGAGCTGAATCTAACAGGACGGACGATAGGCTCCTAAACGCCGAAACGTCGTTTGTAATACTGACCTAAAATCTGCACTCGTGTGGATTCCTGTTAGTACGGCTGGCGGATTTGGCGTTTGCTTAACTTGTACTAATATTTTGGGGGACAGACAACGTCGTGAATTATATTCAATGCGAGGCTTCTTTATCGCTTTCGCCAATGGATGTGAGATATCGGTCCCTAAATGTATTAAGAGGAAGACATCAAATGTCTGAAGAATGTGAATTATCATTCAAAAAGCCAGTTCTTTTTGGCGCTACTTCCTCACCAGGTAGTGGACACTTAGCAACCTCATCATCGGAAGCGTCTGTGAAGTTCTTGGGCCTTTGCCAACGATTCCTGGTAAGTTCACAAGACGTCCATTGGGCTGGAGGCGAATTTTGCCAGAAAATATCCATAAAATAAGGCAAAAAGTAGAAATCAAACAGCGAGATAAATAAAATCCCCTTTGTGCTGGCAGTCACTAATGCGATGAAGAGGTTGTCGTGCATTACAAGATGGAACGAAACTACGTGGAGGAGGTGATAACGCCATGGGCTTCTCAGAATATGGAGACACTGATATTCACCATAACATCTCCTTCACATCGGAGCATTCTAAGTTAGAGTTAATTCATTTTGCCCTCTTCTTTGAAGTTAAAATACACTGAAAAAATGGTATTTCAGTGGGAAGGACTGTCAACTGGAGCAATGTTTAAAGGATTCGAACCGTTTTCAGAGCGTTTTTTAGAGGAAGCTTCGTCGTCATCGAATTTCTCAAGCAAACGATGACTTTTTATAATAGTTTTTCCAAAGATAAAACAAAAAAGCAATGTTTCTCGCAAACGCTTCTTTTTGACACAAACTGTCCCACCTTTCCTACAAAAACAGGAATCTTGGCCCTTTAACCAGATATGACAAACACTTTATGATGAATGTGTTGCCATTTTTGGTCACCTAAAGGCAGTACCTGTTAAAGCATTTAAAACCAAAAGACACGAATTATATTCCTTGCCTAGTACTTTCTTGGCATTTACTGACAATGACCCTGGCTGTGGCCTAAGTTGCTGTCTGCCAACAAGGTTTCCTGTTTTTCTCAAAGAACGTATATATTTTAACTTGTACTCCTTGGGATGTCTGCCTTTCAGTCCATAGATATATATATATGGAAAAAAGGTGGTATCGACAAAGGCAGTGGAGACCGCAGCGGCTATTCCTGGCTTATTAGGCGCCATCAGGTAGTGATACTAGACCCAAGATGTGGACCACCCTAGATTCGAACCCGGGATCATTGGTCATTGTGTGTGATGTTTTACCATTGAGTCATGGGTCCGTTGTCCTGTCGGTTGTGATCGCGAACATCAATTATGGTAGATGGGCGCTCATTGATCGGGTTACGGAACGTGCTCATCACGTTGTGCCTTGGGGCTCAAACTATAACCCTCACAGGCATGTGGGCATACGCAACAAGCGCAGGGTATGCGGCATGAAGTGCTCAATTAGTTTTCTGAATATGTAAGTTTCTAGGCAAAACAACATAGGGTTGATGTACTTAGGGGTCCTAGCGAATGTGTTTTCTTTGTCAGCGTAGCGACCGCGTGGTGAAATCCTGGAGTGTTCAAATGCACTCACTGCCGAAGTTAGCTCTGTGTGTGTGTGTGTGTTTGGAAGACGTGGGTAAACACAACCCTCGCACACACACGCACACACAAAAAATAAACTCTCTTGAAGTCCTCATTATGCGCGGTGCTGGCTGGAAATTCTCACGCCCGCATGCACCCACGCACTCAAACACTAGATTCGCTTGAGTAATGGGCGAGAGAGAGAAGGCGGGGTCAGAAGACGTATGTGAGCAAAAAGTTGAGGCTCGGTTTCATGCGTGTGAGTTTCACATCGACACTCACTGTCTCTCCTTCCCTCCCTCTCAGGGTGTTCTGCGATGGCCCGGCCTTGTTCTCAGCCGGGGGTCAGCGCACGAATGGTGTGGGAGATCGCACCGGGGGGGGGGACATCTGTCTCGTACTGCATGGCTGACAGTAGATGAAGGTAATAATTATAATGAAGTAGAGGAGGGGAGGGTGGTGAGGGGATAAGGAGAATGACGAGCAGTAGGAGTGGGAAGTTCCCAGCACGTGTGTGTGTGTGCATGTACAGGCAGCAACGCCGAACTTTCACACTGATCCTCGTGTTCTCACGGCAGTGGAGTGGGTTGAGAAAAGACGACGACATGGTCCCTTCACCCTCGAAACCCTGCAGTCGTTTTGCGCACGCAAAAGACCAGAAATAGTCGCATGAAAGGCAGTTAGTCGACTGGCCAACGCTGCACCTAAAATCTGTCAATGGGAGGTAGATTTGACCGTCTGCTGAAGAGCCTTTCTCGCATGGCGTTTCAAATTTAGAATTAAAACTAATGTGAACAGGGCCTCGTGTCACCTACTTTTCACTTGTCTGAATCAGGGCAGAGCAGTTATTTGTGTTTGTCTGATCCAGAGAAAAAAACATGTGAACGCTGAACTAATCTGCTTCATCCATCTACTCGGTTTATGCAGAAATCAAAAAAATGGAAGAGCTGAGAGTATAGTTGGAATTTCCAACTAACCCTCTTATACTGTACACTCGACCTATTGGATATCTCGCTACAGTTGTAACGTTAAACGGGCCTTCTGCCGTCAATCACTCAGGTTACTGAGGATTTATGTTTTCCTCATAAATTTTTGTCAAAACTTGAAGCCCAGTCGTCAGAGCAGCCCTTGTCAAACTCGCAACGCATTTGGTGTAGGCATGTCATTTGAATACTAGAAAATACGATGGAGTAATCGATTAAGCTGCCCGCCTACAAATCTAGCAGCACGCAATGTGAGGAGAAGGCGAGGAAGAGGGGAATAAAGATGATGTGATGATGTTGATGACGTTGATGATGATGATGATGATGATGATGATGATGATGATGATGATGATGATGATGATGATGATGATGATGATGATGATGATGATGATGATGATGATGATGATGATGATGATGATGATGATGAAGGTGGGGGAGTGGTAGTAGTGTGGGAAAGGAAAAAGAAGAAGACGAGGCGACGTTCGGTTTGATAAAACTATTGTGTGACTGGCATTTTAAAGCCCAATTTCAGTCTTTTATTATCGGTGTCCAGTAGACTCAGTGTTGTGTCTACAGTGTATGAACTCTTTTTGGGGCACATCGTTTTGTCTGTCTTATATTGATGAAAAACAGGAATCTTTTGCTACTAAAATCTGGTCTATACAACGATCACTATGCAAAGGAGTTTGAAAATTGTCAGTTTAACACTTAAACATTTAGTAAAGTTTGATTTTGCTATTGCATTTGAAAATAGAATTGGGATGCTGTAATATAACCGTGAACCTTATAGTAAAAAACCGGAAATATCGGCGTAGTGGTTTATTGGCCATACTTTTAGCCTTTACGGCATTGCCGAATAATTTGGAGCCTGATCACTCGTTACATTAGTGCTTAGTGATTTCAGTCTACAAGGTGCCTGCGTTCCGCGCAAAGAAAATCACATATTTTCTATGCCATTCAAAAGATATCATGCAGGGTCCATGAAATTTTGCAATGGATGCGGACTATATTGTACATTTCATGAGGAGCTGTGGTATACGTCCAGGTACGATGCTATGTGAATGGACATTGCACAGTCTTAGAAATTCTCAGAATTAGAAATTTTCTTAAAACCTTATTATACTAATTCCCTCAGCATAAAATATAAAGAGGACAAGCTTCTCTAGTAAATGACTGAAAGAAAGCATATTTTTGTTTATGGTTTCTATAAGATATATTTGAATTTGCAAGACCATAAAAATCAATGGAAAAATGCATGCTAGTTAAGTAGTCATTTTTTACCGATTACGGCTTCTACAGGAGATTGAAAAGGAGCATATTCAAAAGTTGACATCCTGCGGAGTCCGAAGTGTTATACGATTATACCGCAAGCTAATAAGCTTTACGACCGTGCCCAAGTAATCCTCCCCAATTGAAAACGCATTTCAGAATTTCAGCCAACATTTCATGAGATCGGTCACTCAATGTATATTTATATACGGAGAATGAGACTACTAGCGTAGACAAGAGAGAGTGGAATGCCGATTTCTGGTCTACTAGCCGTCGTCAGTCAACCGTGACCAACGCCCGGTCTGCAAACCTTCTGCCAGTAGCCTCACTCTGTACATATGAATAGCTTCCTTGCGACTTTCTTCCGGGGCTTTAGGTCGAGTCGCAATGCACAACGGTACGAGTAGGTCCCGCAGCGCGACCAACGAGGCCATTGTAAATTTACCTGGGAAAAAACCCGCATCGTCGGCTTATATCCTGCCAAGAGAAGCCAAGAGTTTCCCGAAGCCGTGCACTCAGATGAGTCATGCATCGATCGGTACGTTGTGTTAGATGTCATGTGCAAAACCATTAAAGAAAAAATGGAAGATGGGAGAACCATTCGATACAGAATGACCCACACGGGGTCGCTTATCAGCGTAAACACTAAAAAGTATTGATTGTTTAAGCAGGTTTGAAATGTTAGCTGCTATTAGCACATTTACCCAACGTCTGACAACGACATCGGGGACCAGCGTCAAAAATCTGCCAATAAAGTTTCCTGTTTTTCTCAAAGAACGTATTCTATTACAACTTGTACTCCTTGGGATGTCTGCCTTTTAGTCCATAGATATATATATATGGAAATAAGGTGGTATCGACAAAGGCAGTGGAGACCGTAGCGGCCATTTCTGGCTTATTAGGCGCCATGATGTAGTTATACTAAACCCAAAGTGTGGACCACCCTAGATTCAAACCCGGGATCATTGGTCATTGTGTGTGATGCTTTACCATTGAGTCATGGGTCCGTTGCCCTGTGGGTTGCGATTGCGGACATAAATTATGGTAGATGGGCGTTCACTGATCGGGTTACGGAACGTGCGCATCACGTTGTGCCTTGGGCTCAAACTCTAACCCTCGCAGGCAGTCGCACAACTGCAACCTTGGACTGCCTCACACGATGAGCAAAGCTCCCGAGTTCGAATCACAGGCGAAGCACACTTGAAAATGTGCATGACTGGCTGGTAACGGACAATAAGCCAAGAAATGGCCATTCCGGTCTCCCTTGTCTTTGTCAACATCATGTCATTTACGCATACTACTAGTCGCTGCGCGACTGCCTGCGAGGATTCTAATATGAGCCCAAAGGTACAACGGAACGAGCACGTTCCGTAACCTGATCGCTGAGCGTCAATCTGTCGAAATCGCTATTTCCAATCACAACCGACAGGACATCGGACCCGTGGCTCAATGGGAGAGTGTTAAACTCAATGACCAAAGACCCTGGGTTCGACTCCCAAGTGATCCACACTTGGGGTTGCGTATAACTTGCTGATGACGATAATTGCCCAGAAATGGCCATTCCGGCCTCCCTTACCTTTATCGGCATCATGTCGTATATATACATATATAACTGCGACGAGGAGGGACGACAGAGAATGCTGACGTGAATTTCTATCAAACGAGCGAAATAAAGAATATTTTTCTTCACATTTTTCATAAAATTTATTTGAATTTGCATGACTACCGAAAATCAGTGTGAAAAATGCATGCTACTTAAGTAGTCTGCATTTTACCAAGTACGGTTTCTACAGGAGACTGAAAAGAAATGCATTCAATAGCCGGTACCCTGCCTAATCCGGAATACTATAGGATTATACCGCAGGATAATCAATATTACACCCTCCCAAGGTAATCCTTCCTAATCGAAGATGCCTTCCAGAATTTTGTCCAACATTTTCTGAGATCGGTCACTCACTGTATGTGCCCAGTAATGCCCGCAGTAATCGTCAATATAGCACCGATTCGACAAGAGGATTCGCAAGAGGATTTGGGGAAGACTTTTACAAAATCCTCTGTTGTTTCCATACGGTGATCTTGTCCAGATTTCATGAGTTTCCACTGTAACTATTCATTTCATCAAAAAAATCCGATCCATTCCGTGTCAGATTTCACCAGTTTATCATTTTTTGACTTTTGCATGAGCGACTTGTTATGTCCTTTAAAAAGTCTTCAACATCCAAGAATTATCGATTTATCATCGTGTTAACTCTGCCAATAAATATTCTGGTGTATTTGTTTTATGCGCGTTGTAACGCCAAACCCTGGGTAAACCACCTATTGGAACTGGCCGTTAGTATAGGAGAAAAATATGCTTATGCAAATAGCTATGAGAACCTAAAAACTCTTTATTTGCTCCCAGTTTTGTGAGCACCGTTTGAAAAAATTTCAGATGTTGGCCTTTGAAATGACTTCCTTCCGGCTGCCTGCAAAAGCTGAAATCTGAGAAGAATTACTACTTAAGTAGCATGAATTTGTCCTATTGAGCTTCGACGAATATATTTTATAAAAATCGCCCATACAAAATATTCTTTTCTGTACTCCACTGGTAGCAAATAACGTCTTCTCCGACATTCTCAAAACTCGCCAACTGAACTTATTAGGGCTCAGTCATTTAACTTGGACAGAATGAAGGACAGGTAGTGAACTAATCGAAGCCTAGACTTTGGACAAGGACTCGGCTAAAGTATGCAGGTTTCGCCTCACGTGGACTGTTCTGAGTAGACGGCCGCGGACTTACAGCGTTTGCTGATAAGGGTTACGCCTCTTGTCACCATTTTCTCCCCTCTGCTAACTGACTTCTGTACAAAACCGAAAGCTCTGACGAATCAACTGATAGTTTGGGCGTTGCACCATACTTCCTGTTTACCTGGTGAACAAACTGGAACTCGATTGTCCGACTCTGCTCGCGGCAGCGTTTTCGACTAATTTTGGTATAAACTAATTCGGGTTGCAATAGAAACATCGAATCGTTTATTTTAACATGTACTTTTTACAAACGGACTCTATTGCAGCGGGGTTCATACTGTTCCACTGACGTTTTTGTGGTAAGGTACACTGACGGGTGGGTTTGTGACGGAAACACCATCTCCGATTCACAGCTAAAGAGAACTCACGGTCCCAAAAAGGATAGATTCTCTGCTAAGTGGTTGAGAAAAAGGAGCTTGGATCGCTCGTGGGATATTTCTATTTTTCTGACAGTTCTGATTCTTCCTAGCCCATCATCGAAAACAGCACAAATTGGGGTACCGAACGCACAGGGTGTACTATTTATAGGATCCAATTGTTGTGTAAGCGCACAGCCAAGATAGGCAGCAGAGAATGTGCGCAGAGGGTATTATGACAGTTTGGTTGCTCGCGTTTGAATGGTTGATGACCGCGATTTTATTGTCGGAGGTGCTAATTTTAGAGAGCTTGTAATTGCGTAATAACCGCATTCCACAGCATTATGCCACCTAGGCGCACCCTGCCCTCACCTCTTGCTGTCTTGCTGTAGGGTTCAGGCGTGAGTTTGGACAAGAAAATTCCCGTTCCGGCGACCGAGTCTCCTGTATCTAAGGCTTTTATTCCCTTCAAACGATGTGAATTCATAATTTTGTCGAGAGTGTATTGCCCAAATTAACCCTTTCCTGTATACAAGAGCAAGCTGTTTGGATTTTTTGTCAACTTATCGTATGAAAGGATGCCATTTGATACGAACTAAATATTTCATAGCCACATACTTTACCTCGTTTCTGGAATTATGAAGTCCCCCATTTAGGCCCCAGAAAGTTGCTTAATGATTGTATTTCAGCTGGCCAACGGAGAAGCAAATGTCTTTGCTTATATCTTTACAGATTCCCTTTGCTAATAAACAAACGCGGAGACCAACAGGGATCGTTCTGTTGCCTCCCTTTTGGGGCAGTTTCTGTTATCAAGTTTTTAAACTACGTTTAATGGTATCTACCCACTCTATATTATCGAGAGCGTCAGGAAAACTCCCCACCTAAATTCCTCAACAGGTTGAGGCCCATGAAGAAGACGTGCGATTCCTTATACACCTCAGTCCGACCGCCATGACCAACGATACCCACTGTGTTTCACAGCGGGGTGGAAGCAGGGGCGGTGACTCATGCGTATAAAGTGATAGTAGACTTTCGCATCCTCTCCTTCCACACTTGGATCCGGTGTCAAGACAGAGTCAAGAAGGCAGGTGGCGAGAGAGGGAGAGAGAGAGAGCACAGGTGGATGGCGTGGCGAAAACCCGCATCTAGGCGTACCACTACATTCCCTGGTCCACAATGTACACTGATCAGGATTTTAAGCAAGAAAAGAAAAGGGGCGCAGATCGGATATCATTGAGTGGAATCGCCATAGAGTTCACATTGAGAGGGGACCGATGCAGTCTGATTCTCGTTTCACCAGTCGGACACTGCGTCCAAAGACACACACTAGGCGACGGTTCCGGATGAATGGTGGAGCCGTGAATGTTCATAGGTATGCGGTAGCATGGCGACTGCACCCTATAAATACTGCAGCCCCTTGTGTATGAACCACCCGTATCTGCTGTTGTCTCTGATGGTGGGTCCGAGCAGGAATCCGAAACGTAGGGCTAATAAAGCTCTTGTCCCAGCGATCGTGCCTCCTTCTTCACAACACACTAGGCTGCCTGCGTCGCCCGAGTAATTCCCTCATTTGGGCAACCTTTCAAGCCACGACTTTTAGCGCACCGTGACAAATTCAGGTGCTTTGAAGTATTTTTTTCACGGGTATGCATTGAAAACAAGCATGTACAGCAGAATTTATTGGGACTCCAATAAATTCCGTACGCACACGAGGAGGTAGACTGCTCGGATCCCATGGAGAGCGCATTGCCCACTTACTTGAGAGGTGTCGGTGATGTAGAATGCGGGAAGTGTTCATGTGTGCTGCATGTGTTGATGGGGAATGTGTAGTGATGTGATCAAGCCTGCGGTGACTTACTGCAGCTTTTCAAGGATGCGACAGTGAACAAATAGGTCCATGCGATGGCAGCGCTTGCAGTTGAGGCGAAGGCGTCTGGTGTATGTTAGCGCTCCAAACACTGGTTATTCAATCCTTGTACAATGAATTTGCAGGTGAATGGCGGGGCGGACGAGTAAGGCGAATGTGCGATCGAAATGAGGACAAGTTGGAACCTCTCGAGGTTAAGGTGATGGTGGTGGTGGTGGTGATGATGGTGGTGGTGGTGGTGGTGGTGGTTGGCGATCCGTTGGGAACGTTTTGATCGAAGTGGGAGCTGCGTTGATCGTCGTCGTTGTCATCGTCACGGAGGCTGTGGTAGGCATGATGGAGATAACGGTGATCGACTGCTGCCGGGCATCGGTGGCGAGGATGAGCGCCGTCATTGAGGTCGTGGGGGGTTGGAGCAGGGACAGTCAAGGATGCGTCACCTGGAATTGTCGGACTGTTTGGCGCACTGGTTGTGGAGTTGTCTAATGAGGTCTATCCGCGCGTATAATGCTCGTGACAGTGTCAGCATCTCGGGAAGGTTTGGATGCTGGCGTTGCGGATCAGGAGCGCCTGAGACCAGCAAGCATCCCTTTCAGATTTGTCAGTGGGGATCCGGTTGGCTTCAGAGATAGCTGCTCTAGTCTTCACGGCTCCTCTCCAAGCCAGTTGGTTCCGCGTGAGGTCTCCCCAAGTCTTCGGCTTGATTTTTAATCGCTTCAATGAATTCTTTAAGGTGTCCTTGTAGCGGGAGGCCTGACATCGTCGACGAGTGCCGGTGGTGATATCTCCATGGAAGAATTGTTCATCGGTCATCCTGATGAGGTGACAGCACCATCGCAGTTGCATTTGCCTCAGCGTGGCTCGGATGGCGAGGATTCCAAAACTTCCGTGTCCGGGATACTGTTCTACTGGTTCAGCTCTAGGAGTCCCCGAGAACAGCTGAGATGAAAGTGGTTGATCTTCTGCGCTTGCTCCTCGTAGAATGTCCCGGTATCTGCACCACACAGCAGCGTCGTCAAGGTGACAGCTTTGTACGTCTTCAGGTTGGTCTTAGGGGGAGACCGTGACAATTCCATACGGAGTTCTACCGCGTTGATAGTCAGTCCGAGATGGCCGCAGCCTGAGGCGAAGAGGTTCATGTTTCGTTGCATGTCTGCCTCTGTTACGGTGTTGAGTGCTCAGTCGTCCGCGAACAGCAAGTAGCAGACAGTAATCGTTGAGAGAGGAGTTGAGGCCTGCATTCGCCGGCTTTTGAGAAGATCGTTGTGGGTCCTGTAGACGATGTGGATTCCAGACCAATCATAATGGTGGGTGTTTACTGGCATGGCAGAAACACTAGTTTGATGAGGGTGGCGGGAGTACGCAGACCTGCCCCACTCCACTAGTCATTGAGGACGCTTTTGAGGCGATCCCGTTGGCCGCGACGCATGACAGCATTCCGTCCTCGAGCAGACGTCCCATGCGCGTGAATCACTCAGCACAGCCGAATTTCTGGATGATTTCCCAGAGTCCAGCGCGATTCACCTCGTCACTGGGCTTCGTTAGATTCACGAAGATGGTGTTCAGGAGGTCCACACTTCCTGTCATTCTTCTTGCAGCTGGCGGGCAGTGAAGATCATGTCGGTAGTTCCGCGGTGACGTCGGAATCCACAATGATTTGCCGTTGAGATGGTTGACGAAGATGTGAGCTAAGTCACCAAGAACAACCAGCTTGTCCGCCTACGCAACAGCCGCCAGAAAGGCGTGCATGTCTTCGTAGAATTTGTTCTTTGCTTCGTCAGGACCGGTCATTTTGGGTGGGGGGACATAGACTCTTAGGATGGTGGAGAATTTGGCTCCCCGAAGAGGCAGGCGCAGGACCATCGGTCAGTCGTTTATGCCCTGCGGCAGGCGGGACAGTCGTTAAACCTTGTCTTTCCGGATGGCAAAGGCGACGTCTGCGTCGCGTCGGACTATCTTTGGGCGGCTGCCCCCTAACTGGCCTTTTTCGCTGAAGCAAGTCTTGCCATGCGCAACGATGTCCACCTCACCTGCGCGCCAGTTCTCGAGCGACTATCGCCATCCTTCGTTCCGGCCGGTTGCTCCTCTGATTGTCTAAAAGCGGACGAATATTCCAGGCTGCCAGAGTGAGTGGACTGGGGGTGGGGCGAGGTGATGCAGACGTAGGTTGTTGCTCATTATAGATTTTCGACCGCGAGTTTTGTATCTACTACGGGATTGCATGTCGCCATCTCCAAAAAGGTCTTTTGAAAGGAAGGGGAAAGCAGGAGGATGGGATGGAAACAGACTTAGCGAGGTGTGACCGCCAGGAGAAGTCTAGCTCTGGAGATCCAAAGATGAGCTTTGGGTAGCAGTTAAGGACCGTGAGAAGCAGTTGCCATTTGCAAGTTGCGATCTAACACTCATGCACTTGACACCCCTTCGTCCCACGCCCACAAACTCACACACCCAACACACAAGACAGTTCAACCGCGCCATGACCGACAACGTTCACCATGTGCTCCACAACGGGGTGACAGCATGGACAGTGACTTGCGCATGAGTTAGTTTAAAATCATGGTAGACTTGCGTCGCACTTCTCTTACTCTCACCTCCTCCCCTGCCTAGGTCCGGTGTAAAGACAGAATCAAGAAGATGGGGGCGGGAGAGGGGGAGGGCGCATGCGGATGACCCAACAAAAACCCTCAACTAGGCGTGCTAGCACACTCCCTAGCCCTGGAATACAAACTGGAACCAGCGAGACGGGGTGTCCCCCTTGCATTTCCGTCACATCCCGCCCACCCTCTACCCCTCCCATATATAGAATAGAATAGGTTCCTTGTAGCGCCCCTTGGGCACTGTCAGTCCCCTTTGAACTCAGGAAAAAAACCTAAAACAAACTCGTCAATTTCAACTGCACTTTGACTTCATTTGCTTCAGGTTTCTGGTTAGCCAAAAGAGCGCGAATTGAGAGTTTGTTTTAAGTGAAAAAAACCTCAGTTCTAAGGGAAAATGATAACAAAATTTTCAAAAAACAACGATATTTACAATATAAAAATTGAAGTTTGCAGTTTGGTAGTTTTCAGGGACATGAATAATACGTCCTTCATGGCAATTGAAGAACTTTGATATCGGCCTGACCTTGAAATTATTTTTCTGTTGGGTAAATTTCGGTGTGCCCTGGTTGTCAGTCTATCTGGCCAGCTGTAAGGGGGCTATCGCACAGTTCCTACGTATTTTTCAGGAGGCTTACTATCGTTGTCTGGACTAAGAGCTGGAAAAGATGAATATATATCAGGAGTAAGAAGCATTCCATGGTAAGTCACAATCAAAACTGTCAAAATACTATTGAATCATGTATCATATTGTTCTTGTTAATGTGAAATTATAGGCGTAGTGGTCGACTGTTTACTATGAGCTAATATAGTTCTATATATGTTTAATATGGCCTTAATATAGACATACGCACGACTAATATGCAGGGTTTTATCGAAGGATATATTTTTATTAGCTTTATAAGGGATATTTAGGGTCAGGTGACATAGCTGATGAAAACGAGAGAGGAAGGAAAAAAGAATATCATTATCTGTTCTATGTTTATCAATGGTGTTATATTTTATAAATTTGATTATTTTTTGTGCTAAGTTCCGGTATTTTTCAATCGGCTGGCATCATCAGAGTCCTTTTGGACCAAATTCTATATCAAAGAATTGACTTGAAAAATGTCCTATCTTATTTAAAAATAAATGTGTATTGTTATTTGAAAGGAATTCCTTAGTTGTTATTTTAAACTGGATTAGGGTTCGACTTTTCCTGATATAACCTGGAAGAGTATTCCAGATAGTCGCATATCTAATGGAGTAGAAATTTGACCGTCGGGACTTTGTGAATTTGGGAATCCTTATAATATCCTCGCTATTTCTGGTGTTTCTAGGGACGTTTTGGTTGGTAAGTAAATTCATTTTGAGAATATCTTGGTGGTGGGTGACCTTGAATAGGAAGTTTAGACCATTTCGAAGTCTTCTGTCCCCACCCGCACCCTCCCCCTTGCTTGGGGTGAATGATTTTCTGTTCCAGACACAGCGATTTCGCCCACACCCACAAACTTCCTCTTTACCCTTACTAACGCTTTCGACCCACCCGTAAACTAAATTTCATACACGAAGACGACATTTTAAGCCTGCTCTCCCACCTCCCCTCCTCCTCGCGTTTAACCCACTGCCACTCTGAACTAATTGTTCGTCACATGACACATGCCACCAGATTTCCCTATCCGAAAGGCCTCTGACGAGGGTGAGAGGGCGTTTTTGAGGTTGGCGTTCGAGGACGAGGCCTAAAGGCGACAGAGGAATAACGAAGATTCCGGCACAAAATTAATTTGGAGCTTTAAGGGTAGAATCTGCCTAAATGGCTCCTAGCAGGGTGGTTTGAAGAATGGTGCGTAAGGGAGATTTTGGCTGCACACAAGACCGGCTCCAGTCGTCCCAGAGTCACTTTGGACCTTTTCTTAGACAGTTTGGGAAAGGAAGGTCTATGGGCAGTCAAGCCACCCGGCTCCAACATAATAATAGCAGCGGTGGTATCATGTTTTCTGCCCAGGGGTCCACAGGGTCTCGGCAGGCTGTCTGACTCTGATTTTGTTCAACTACTAGGGGCGAAAAAGATGTGAATCCTGACAGATGCCCTGAGATTATTTCGAGAAGTCTGAATGATTATTCAAAATCATTTATGAGTCGGTAAAGTACAGGTAAATTGTCTCTTACAAGGCCAGTGACGAGCATACTTTTTATTCGTCATGAGAACTTAGACTTCTGCAGGCTCTCAGTAGGAAAACTAGCGTGCGCCTTGTCTGGAGGGTTTCGTCGGGAAGCCAATAGGTTCCACGTGGAAGTTGGCCTAAACGTTTCATCCAAACAGCCAGTCCAAAAATAGTGTAAAGCGTAGGCCTTCGCATGCTATCAGACAGTAGGCCGAAAATCCCGTTCAATGGCCTTCAGCTGAGATATTACTTAAGTAAGTCTATCATATGCAAATTAACCGAAATTTTTAACTTTCAAGGAAGAGAAAAGCGCATCATATTCTTTCGAAAAGTCGGGTTTGAAAAGCTTTATAGAGCTAACTACCATTCCTGTGAATAGCTCACCGTTTTTTTTCTAAGATTAATAAATACGAGTGAGCCTGTTGTTTTTCAGATCTCCCGCTGTCCGCCCAATACTTCTTGAAGCAAGTGGTTTTATCCTTCGTTTGGTCCGCTTTTTAACCCCGAAGACCATATTTTCCTTTCAGTGGGATATAACTGTCTCTGTAAAATGACTAAATGTATAATTTATGCAAGATGTATCGACAGTTCACCTAGGCTAAAGCGTTTGAAATTTGGAAAAAGGGCACGTGAGGCCTGTTTGAAAGATTTTCAGGCAGTATTGCCTTAGAGCCGTATGGAAAAAGGTAAGATGTTTATGCGGAGGATAGATTATAGCACGGAATCGACCATAACCATGAGTTCTCAAAGGGTATATCGTGCTTCTACGGCATCTGGGATGAATAAATATCATGTGATAACTTCGCGCGCTGATATGGCATGCATGTAGGCCCCTGAATAGCCCACTGTATTAGGAAGCTCAGATTGAACCCTTGGGGCCAGTTGCGCAGCGATTAATGCTTAATAAGTGGGTGCTATAACGGCAAAGATCTGGAGTTTAGGGTGACAATTTTGTAGTCAACCTAGCGCACATAGCACGGGCATAACTGTGCATGATGAACCAAAATCCTTATAGCACATGAACCGCCCAAGCCGCATACACGAAACTTTTGCTGAGTTAGAGAAACGGCCGAGCTCCAAAAGAAGGCACAGTTTGATCTATGCAGTATTATACACTGACTAATAAATAATTTATTTCACGAAGGATCACCAAATCAGAAAATGGCTTTATAGCAGGTTATTAATCTAAAGCATAATATAACTGCCAGCAGAGAGGGAAAACGTCATACAACAAGTACAACGTATTTGTACTTTTCAGATTGTTATTTGGCTTTTAAAGTTGCCGAAAGTCGGGAGGGCATAAAGCCTACTAAGTTGTTTATGGTGGTTTGATCTAGGCAATTATTAAGCACAAAATCAACTTTTGCTGCATTGCACATGTTTTCTTGTCTTGTCCCAATTTCTTTTAATTAATTCAAATGGATTTTTGACTTGATTCAGATCCAGCTATTGACGGGAATAAAAATGCTCCGCGGACCGCAGTAGGAGAGGCTGACTGTGATGCAAAACATTAAATTGTAGTCGTACGCCGAACTGAAATCATACCTCCTTTGAGCGGTGAGCAGGAGCACTTTCCTTCAGTATTACAGCGTCCACCCGACGTCCATGAATTCCCTTGTAACCGAAGGCATCCTTTACGATGCTATTTATTTTCGCCGTTGTTGAACGCCAGATTAGTCGCTCTCCGAATTTGATGGCCATCCAAATCATCAGCCGTCGACAGTTCTTCAAAGTTGGTGTCGATACAGTGTGTTCCCGTTGGAAGTTCTTCCTACACATGACCACCTGGGCCGACTTCAGAGGCCTGTCATAAAATAGGACCTAGCCATAAGAGTAAGTTCTTTTCCAGAACAAAATTCTGTGATCAGCAAATGCTTGAGCAAACACAAAGTTTCCTACCTAAAATGGCCTTATCGTAGTGGCTTGGTGATAAAGGCCGAATTCTTCCATCCTTGTTCCAAATATTCGCAAAGTGAATATTGACACATGTTCCCTGTGAATAGTCTTAAGAGGCATATAATGATTTTGTAATGTGCGACGAATAAAATCTTCGTCTTGCTTGCTCACTAGTAGACCGTCCCGGTCCACCTTGCTTAATGCGAGCATTGTTCTACTATCAATAATTTTCTAGAGAGTGACCTGGCTAATAATGAAAGTATTATCTAACGACTCACGCGGCAGCCCTTCGACTGCCAATTAGCGTATGCGCTCAAATTGGCCATTTTTATCGCACGGCGCGACAGAAAAGTGGCGACACGTTGGGGTACTCACTTGTAAGGCTTTAGACGCTGATTGACGTAATGCCCAAAAGCGAGCCGTTTGCTTTACGACTTCCCCTTCCTTAACTGAGCCAATATCATTCTGTTCCCGTTTTTTGCTCTCAAACCCCTCCTTGAGCGCACATAGCTGCCGCATGAAAGTTCACAGGTATAGTATCTTCGGAGAAAATGTTATGCTGTCACTCGTAATCAAACAACTTCATCAGTCGACTTCAAGCTTCGTGTAGTTTTTGAGGCTATTGGGGACACCAAATTCCATCATCTCACCAATATGTCTTCTTAGGCCAGTGTAGGTGCGGATATTCTAACCAATTCTAGGAGTGGTGCTCTTTTTTACGGCTGCGGTTATTTTGCGAATTTTTCATTAATAACTCGACTATTTTGCCATTTAATTCCTTTCATAAGCACAGCACATTTGCCTCCCGCAGTCTCTGTTCTCACATTAAGAAGAAAACGTGTCATCCTTTACTTTTTATTTGTTTTTGTCGAGTTATACTTGTTACAGTTTAAACGTGTATTATTGTAGAAGCTTAGTTTTACGCTGCAGGCGGAGTTCATAAATGACACCACTTCACCTTCCCAAATATTTCCTGGCCGACATTTCAAATAAATTAAAATTTTGTTTTCCTTTGTGGCGAGAAGAAAAAGGTAGGATAATACTTTCCAATGCGTTACATCTTTTTTTAAGGTCCGAACTCCAACAAACACTTCCTACAGAGAGCAGTCTTTGAAGCGATGTATTATATAACACATCACGCGGTATGTAAGCATGAGTCCAAAGCCGTAGCAAATTATACCAAAACGCCAAGTTTCGCTGCGACGGGAAGCAGCATATTTTTTGAAGAGACATTTTCTGATGGTAGATCTTGTTTTTTTTTTACAGGTTCATCGTCATCTTCCTTAAGACACGACTCGTCAGCTTCGACATCATATAGACGCAGAGAATCGTTGAAGTGCGTGTCTGGGCTGATAATCAGCTCCTTTACGGGGAGCATAACGGCAAATTCAGTACCTCCTGTTTGTAGACTGTTTGGGGATGAGGCTAAGGATAAGATTACTTCATCTCAACATGTGTCATACTACTCTGAATCTCCAAAAACGTAGGGACAATGAGGAAGCAGTATCGAATGTGCAAATCTTTATGCTTTCGCGTCATGCCCAGACCGTGTGCGTCTTTTGTTAGGGAAGGCGCCAGGTGGCCCGAAGATGAGCACAATGTGTCACAAAGGGGGAGGGCATGTCTATATTTCAGTTTACGGGGTTTATGTCTGAGATTCAGCCCCCCAAAACAGCTGTCTTCCTGCCTTAATGCCGTTCAGTGCCATTATCCGCGCGTCTGCGAAAAAAGAATTTTAATCTACCTCTAGGGTGTTGTTATGCGGCAGCACATTCTGACGCCCCAGATACAATGCCATACATGGCATATGGACATATATATATATGGGGTGGGGGCACTCACCGATCGTTCTTACGGAACTCACTCGTTTCGTTGTGCCTTACGGGCTCTCTCTCAAGCCCAGCCAGCAGCCGCACGGCGGCTCATGATATACAGTAGATGTGTTAACTCATGAAATGTCAACCAAAATTTCGAAATGTGTTCTCGTTTCGAAAAGATAAATTAAGTAGTGTTGTAAAACTAATAATGATGCAGCATAAATCTATAATGATCCAGTTACCTCAGGGTGTCGGCTTTCAAAAGACCTTATTTTCGGCTGCATTCAAGATCTATACTCTGCAAAAAATGACTAATTACGTAGTATGCAATTTTCTCATTGATTTTCGATGCCCTTGAAAATTCCATCATATTTCATGGAAAACATGCATGGAAATATTCATTCTTTTCCTTATTCGGTAGAAAATTACGTCTTCTTCCAATTTCATACTCAAAAGAAGAGTATAATTCGATTTTAAAAAACTTTTCTGATTCCCGAATAATTTTGAACCCGACCTGCTGTTACACTTGCATTCAGGGTTTCAAAACTACAAGCTGTATATTGACCGTGTACGGAAAACCATGCATTTCTCTACGGTGTTAAGAGGGGACCATATGAGGTTCATAAAATTAAGCAGTGGATTTGAGCAATATTGTTAACTTTACAAGCCACATTCGTAAATGCAGATGCATGGCGTTTCATGAAAGGCCATTTAACGATATTAAAAATCTCCCAATTGAAAACTTTTTTAAAACCGAATTATACTCTTCTTTGGAGTATGAATTTGGAAGAAGACGTGATTTTCTACCGAATAGGTAAAAGGCTGAATATTTCCATGCATGTTTTCCATGAAATATAATGGAATTTTCAAGGGCATCGAAAATCAATGAGAAAATTGCATACTACGTAAGTAGTCATTTTTTTCAGAGTATAGATCTTGCATGCAGCCGAAAATAAGTTCTTTCGAAAGCCGACACCCTGAGGTAACTGGATCATTATAGATTTATGCTGCATCATGATTAGTTTTACAACACTACTTAATTGATCTTTTCGAAACGAGAACGCATTTGGAAATTTTGGTTGACATTTCATGAGTTAGCACATTTACTGTAGGTAGAATGACATCACCGACACTGACAAGGGAGACTTTCGGTACGGTGCTGTTTCGGGCTTGTTTACCTTCATTCGGCAAATCGTAACCTTGATCACTACATGGGCTCCCTGCGCTAGAGGAGGTGGGACATAACGGATAAGTAAGAACGCGGGGGAGCTGGATTAATGGTCGCTGATGTGGAATGAGGTCAGCGATCGGTACACCGGAGTTGGGGGCATTAGAAGTTTCCGTTGTTGTTCGTCCTGTCGGAAGGAAGAGGTGGCAACACAGTGAGATTTTAGGTGGCCCTGTAGGAATTAGTAGTTTCAAGGGAGTGGGCACGAGTCAGTGAGCCATGCTCGTAAAACTTCGCAGTGAGCGTCCAGATATGCATGACGTTTGATGCTGATCGTGTTAGAATGCTAGAGTTCGGAGAATTCTCGCGCCTGTTCGGTGTTATCCATGGCGATCACTTCAGTATCGTCCTCAATGAAGTGGTGGTCACATTCAAGGGCGTTTGTGCGACAAGCTCTGGCGACCTCTTACATGAATGCTGAATTAATAATGTCCTTGTTAACTGAATCCAAAATCTCGCGCCACGTATGAGCTCGTTGTACAGCACCCTTCGTCAATAGCATGAAATTTCTGAACATGTTCGATGCGTAAATTTTTTATCGAGAAACATTTGTCGCAGTCGACCCACTTTTCCATACTGTGAAGTGGGGGGTTTTCGGCAAAATTATCGTTCAACATAACGACTGCGTTTGTGTTCTACAGTTAAATGTCTTGAACACGATGGTGACTTCACTGTTTGATAGTCAAAATGACTTTTACGCTGTACGATGATTAAATTGCCTTTATAAGAGTAATTCCTTTTGAACACACAACGGTTTGTTGTGTTCCGCTATGGGCAATGTTTCACGTCCGACACATATCTTAAGCTGGCTGGTTATTTTGGCATGTACAAATGAAACGTTTGCAGATTGTCAGTGGATCTGTTGTGCTTTTTTACCGACTGCTACTCAAAAACGTTCACATTAACAAAACCTCTGCCTCCATCCAAGCCTTCCGTTCAATGTAAATATTGTTCCTGGCTTTTCATCACTTTAGAAATAATTGCTTCTCTTGGAACGTGAAACTGTGCTCTAGTCTCTCTTTTGCTCTCCTTTAATGGGGTTACTTTGGGGCCAGTAAATGCTGGGTTCAATTAACATTATTGTCATTACCCAGACCACCATCATCGTCGACATCAATACCGTCCAGACCAGAAGCGTGAGAAGGTGTGTACCTGTATCAGGGTCAAGTTCCCACCAGATGGGACTCTGTTGGCTGGGCAAACCGTCGTCTCGGCGTCCACTTCGGAGACATGAGCAGCTGCGCCTTGTCTCCAACTTCCTTCCCCACCCCACCCCCACCGCCTCCCACCTCATTACAGAGCTCCCTATCCCGCAAGGGCGCGTCGCGTCACTCGCAGGCCCAGTCACACCGCGCAGTCTTCATCACCTGCCGCAGTGCATATCTGATCAGGACCGGTGATATTCCGATGCCACCGCGTGGGAGTTGTTTATGGTACTCGACCACACACGCATAAGCACGCATCAGAGACCACAGCGAGAGGGAGAGGGAAAGAGCGAGAGGAGAGGGCAGGGTGTAGCATAACTGTGCCGCCAAGAAGTCGCGCCCGGTACCCCCGTCAGTGAAGTCTCACATTTGGATCTTGCGTCTGCGGTGGATGCTTTTTCGCCCAGACTGTTACTCAGGTCAGGCATTTGAACTTCTGCTCATCCCTTACCCGCCTACATCTTGCAAAATTTCAGGGCTTTGACGACATCTTTTGCCTTATCAAAAACCAAACTTACTACTTCATTTTTTGCGAGAAGGCTAAAAAACGTGTCAGTAATATTTGATTGGCGTGCACATGGACGCATACGGTGTGGTCAACAAAAAATATCAAAATTCCACAAACCATGAGTCTCCAGTGGGACCTGCCCAAAAAGATAGAAGCAATGAGAAGGAGGGTTTGGTGACGAAGACGAGTGAATGGCCAGGAGCGAAAGTAGACGTAGGGAAATATGACCCATGTTGGGGGGAGGCGGGGGGGGGGCGAAATGACACAGAATATGTGCTCATCAACTCTGTTTATCTAGGTTAAGTTAACAACCCAGTTCAACTCAATACAAGACGATACTAATATAAGATGGAAACAGTTTAAAGGACGGAAGTAAGGGGTCCTTCTGCCATTGCTAATATGACCCATATGGCCGTGAAGAAAACGCGCGTTCGAGCCTAAGGGTTTGCAAGACCCTGCGGCTGGGTGTGGCTGGCCGACGACGACTAATAAGCCAGAAACGGCCAGTCCAGTCTTCATTGCCCTTGTCGGCGGCTTCATTATGCCTGTGTTACTAGACACCATGCAACTGCTGGCGGGACTTTAGATTGGACTCCGTGGCAAAACCGGAAAAGTTTGTCCCATAATGCAGTCAAGTTGAGGGACCAGCCTCGAACATTTACGAAATAAAAGCTATATTTTTCCTAAGAATCTCCTAACTCCCTAATTAAATTTCCTAAGATGCGAGTGAATAATTCCGGAAATTACTCAGTGCAGGACTTGGAGGTAAATCTCCCGGACATGACTTTTTAGGGTCAGAACCGAAATTTCAATGAACATTCAAGTCGAAGACAATCGACTACTGTGGAATAACCACGTAATTCCCATTCTACAAACAAGTAGCACTAAGAGTAGTATGGAATGTATACATCGAACGTACTATACCGTACTCCCGAGATAGGTACTAACAAAGAGCCCAGACACGTGTTTCGCCAATATTCTGCCGCTGCGTGACACAATTGCGAGGGGTTCGGCTCTTCAGTGGGACCCCCAGCGTTCTCTATGCAGTTTCTGGTATATGAACTCCAGAGAATAATCAAGTGAAAAATTTCAAAAATTACTCGGTGCAGGACATAGAGTTAGGTCTCCGGGACATTACATTTAGGGTCAGAACCGAAATTTCGGTTCCGTTGTGCCTTGGGACTCATACGAGGACCCTCGCAGGCAGTCGCAAAGCGAACAACTTATATATAAATTAAGTGATACCGGCAAAGACAAGGGAGACTGGAATGGCCATTTCTGGCTTATTGGCCGTCGTCAGTCAGCCATACCCAACCCAAAATGTGGATTATTTGAGATTCGAATTCGGGATCTTTGATTACGGAGTTCGACATTCTACCATTGAGTCAGCGGCCCGTTTGTCCTGTAGGTTGTGATCTGGGATATCGTGGTTGAGTATGACTGGTTGACGGCGGCTAATAAGCCAGCAACGGCCATTCCAGTCTCACTTGTCTTTGTCGGTAATACCATTTTGCCGGTCGATGCATGCCACATCTGAGCGTATTGCCTCCAGGAATTCATGGACATTCCTTACTGAGCAGGCGCTAACAATGCGAGCGTTCTCCCATTCAAAATTGTGCCTAGTGTCCAGCGTGTGCATGGCCACCTAAGATAGATTATCTCGTCTCTTCACCACTATCCGGTGTTCGTGTATACGTTTTGAAGCAGATTTCTAGTTTTAGCCACAACAGACGACATCACAAATGGCACATAGGACTCTGCAGACGACATCGTTTTCTTCGAGACAGTCGACCTTGTCCTTAGGATGCACAAACAGTGTGGCCAAGGTAGTTGGCGATTGGCGTGCCAAGTGTAGCTGATGTTTTCAACTGTCTCACGACTATCTCAGCTGCTTTTCTCACGTATGGAAGAGTACGCCAGATAATTGCTTTTGGTTCCAGGGTGACCAAAGCATTGCAAATAAATGTTGCCTGAAATTTCTTGTGCCTCGTACATCAACGTACAAGGTCATGTAGGCACCCATTTTGAGAATATAGTGTGAAAGGGTATTTAATTTCTGCTTGGTAACTTTCTTTGTCAGAGCCGTGTGTTTTAGCCAAATTCAGAATGACATAGACTAAACTCCGTTTGTGAGGAAGAGGATGGTTACTTTCGGAAAGCAGGACGATTGCTGCATATGCCTACCGCCCATAAAATGATGCGTGAAATGATTTGCCAGTTTTTCAACTTTAAGGGAGATCCAGGAATGGGAGTTATCCACCAAGTTCCGTTTTGAAAGTAAACTTGATTACTGACAATATAGGGCTAAGATATGCATAGGGCTGATACAACTGATTTTTCCTGACAATGACAAACATGTTATCTACAAAGCTCAGCCAGACTTTTGGGTCAACTGTGGGAAGAGCCATAGCTTCTAAATTCTGCATTACAGTCTCCGCCAAGAAACTCAATGCAATTGAGCCCACTAATTGCCGAAAGCATTGTTTTAGAAAGAAAATTTAGGTTCCTTACAGGGACCTAGGAGGTGGAGCAAAGAGACCGCAGGTACCACCGTGGAGTAGATTTGAAGGAGTTCTCTGGTGAAAGGTAAGGAGACCGTGACACAGTGATAGAGCGTTCGACTCAACGACCAAAGATCCCGAGTCCGAAGCTCAGGTGCCGCAAGACCGGAATTGGGTGTACCGATGATGCCGAACAAGCCAGAAATCGCCAACCCAGCCCTCTAGTCTCTGTTGGCAGTGTAATTTGGCCAAGATTACCTGCCACTGTGCGGCTGATGGTGAGAATAAGTCCCAGAGCATAATGGGACAAGGATGTTCCCTGAAGATATCTGCTGGGGGGTAGGGGGGGCTGTCGCTGAAAGTCACGAAATGAATGTGTGTAAAGGTGGACTTCCCAGTTTGACAACAATAAACTGCATCGTCGGCATCGCATGGGTCCCCGTAGATCTTGAATGAGGAGCAGGTCGTGTGTGGCACGCGAAGACCAGATGTTTATTTTTCTCAGCCACCGCGTCCAATCACGTCACCAATTTGTTGACGGGCACAGACAGTCTGCCGATGATTGGAGAAGGCAGAGCAAGTGAGACCGATAATGGGGAATTCATTCCTACGGCAAATCAACACATTCATCACCGTAATCAACCCGACATCCTCAACCCTATCACGGCGGGCCAAGATTAGGGGCGTGCAAGGGTGCCAACTGGCGGAATAAGCCAATTCTTCTCAGGGCTGTGAGCCGGACTGCAATTAGTTCTACAGCATTGCGACCCCATGATAATATCGTAGTGTGAGAGCTCAGCCGCATTCCCTAGCGCCTGCAACGGGCCGTTCGGACCAGGTCGTGCGTGGCACGCGTCGACGGGCTTCATAGACCTCATAAGCCACTGCGTTCACAACCACCTCTGGCCCTCTGTCACCGTCACTGTCTCTGATGATGGGTTCGAGCGAGAATCCGAAACGTCAGACGAATCGAGTCCTTGTTGCAGCGATCGTTTCCACTTCTTGTCACTGCCGTACTAGCGGAGCCGAGTGCGTGGAGGAAGAGAGACTGAGGCAGATGCTGCCTCACCGGCGCTGCGCCCACTCCGTGAAGCACGTGCTGGACATCGTCTCTTGCAACTCCCGAACTGTCGTGTGTGGCCACTGCGCAAGGCAGAATCACCAGGTTAATGTGCCAATGGTCGCACTAAAGGCGTTCTTCCCACCTTGACTTCCCCTGATGCAGGATCCCCATGTACGACACCACAAGATTAGATTGGGCTTAATGCTCAGACGCCATAGCTGAGCAAAACTAAAGCGGGGCAACCCGCATCCATCCGCCCAACGAAATCGTGTGTATTCACGCATAGGCGGGAAGCGGGTGTGTTGGGGGACGCCTAGAGGGGAACTTTACGCCTCCAATCGATCTAGCCTAAACCGGTCATTGTCACACGATCGGAGCAGAAGGGAGTTTATAAGATACTGCACAAGTTTCAGCCACCATATCCCAAGTTGTGATCAAATCACTATTGTAGTGCAGTGGAAGTCATGATTGTGTTCGTTAATTAACCTATCGTACGTGAATTCGGCCTAGCGGCGAAAAAACATAACCCATCCGTTTATTTTGCCGGAGGTAAAGCTTGGACCATTTCTCCCTTCGTGCTCGTATGCAGCTTGCTGATACCGGCAGGCAGACCATAGATCAATGGTAGGGGGCGCTCACCGATCGTTATCACGGAACTCACTCGTTCCGTTGTGCCTTACGGGCTCTCTCTTGAGCCCAAACAGCAGCCGCACAGCGGCGCATGATATAGGCAGAATGGCATTACCGACAAAGACAAGGGAGATTGGAATGGTCATTTCTGGCTTATTAGCCGTCGTCAGCCAGTCAGGTCACGAGTTCGAGCCTCGGGTGTTCCATACTTCGGGATTGGGTATGACTGACTGACGACGGCCAATAAGCCTGAAGTGGCCATTCGAGTCTCCCTTGTCTTTGTCGGTAATGCCATTCAGACCATAGATCGTCCTCCCGATCTCCTTTGCGCGAAGAAGTGGCGCAGAGTAGTTGCGACAGCTTTCATTGATACACTTTGGGTAGCTAAAGACGAAAATAGCTTCAGAAATCCGCGCTTTATGAAACATTGAGCACAACTTGTCGTGCCGTACGACAGTCATGTTGTTTTGCAGCTGTTGGCTCATCATGCAGATTTCATGCCTAAGGAATATTCTTTAGGTGGAGAAGGTCGAAGTTGCCTCAGAATTTGTCACGATCTCGGAGAGCATGGCGGTACTGATTCACCCCTTCCATGTGGTTGGTATTATTTGGTACACTCGGCTTCCTTCGCTGATGAGCATCTTAGGGCTCGCATCAAATTTGCTCGATCTAAATAAAAGCTATTTTGGGCTTAACTTCTCACGACTCCTCTGCAGTTCTTTGAACGCCAGCACTATGCTATTTATGAACTCTTACCCTCCAGGCCTCGCTGAAAAGGAGCCATCTTATTCAATACATATTCTGCCTGTAAACAACTGAACTATCCATCGTCGTATTACAGAACTTAGGATTTATAGATAGGTTACACCTTTAGGTGCCTTCCTCTTGACACTGGAAGATTCTCGACCGCAGAAATTATCACCATGTTGAAAGAATTTTAAACCCTTTACCTAAAAAAGGCTATCCTGGATCTTCGAAGAAAATCCCTCTTAATCATCGCCAACAGTACCTTAGATGCGAATCCGCCGCCCAACCATGGCCCCGCTTTGCGAGTTTCGGTGCGCCAATGGCTTTGGGTTCTTTGATACCTTCGTCGAGGACGGCAAATGGTCTGCCCAAA
>CACRXP010000917.1:0-15532 GCA_902702965.1 Spirometra erinaceieuropaei | reverse complement strand
ACAAACACCCGCTAGCTAACCTGCATCTGGAATTTTCCCACGCCACCGTTTTCCTTCACCTACCCCTGCCTTCGCACCAGCCGTCCCCTCCCCCTCCCCCGCCCTTCGAACACATACTGACTGGCTCCCGAACGAGCTTTCTTAGCCCTGTTGACGGCTGCAAACCAGCTGCTTTCCAGGAGCCCACTTCATGAACAGTGGACATGCGATTCCGTCCAGTCCATACTTATCTCGAGTCCCCTCATTAATCATTGCCTGTCGGCCTATTGGTTCTTTTTAAATTTGTCAGTCCCTCGTCTATATGAAGTCTCCGGTTTTCAGGTTTGCATCACTTCTGAATATTCGATATTAGCAACTGACAATATATTCCTGAGGAAATGCAGTTTATTAAGTGTGTCAGCGCCATGCATCGCCCAAATGAGGATACAAAAGCCCTTCTGACATGCCCCATGAGACACTTGCGGGGTTAATTATTAATTATACTTCTATTCCGTTGAACTTGCAACGTGGCAAACTTTTCACGCTCCCAATCCCTGGTGGTAAAGTGGCAAACTAGAGATGGCAGTTATTTCCTTCCCATTTATATGCTCATCTGGCTATTCCTTTCGTTCTGGAACACAATTGGGGTTGATAAATAGTGCTCGAATCGATGGGCACTCCCCGGAACTCCCAAAGACGTTCGGAAACTTTTTAAAGACCCGTGCGTTTGTTTAAAGTGTGCTCTTAAACTTGACAAAGGAGAAGTAAAAACATCGTCCGGGTAGTCGCGTAACGTTGCAGCATGCAGAGTTTGACTTCCCTTTTCCAAAAAGTCGACTTGGTCAACTTCTTCCTCAGATGTCGGTCCAATTATTTTCCAGATCTAAAATAACAGCATTTCGCTTTTTTCTGATTTCACTGCTCATTGGTCTCTTCATAAAAATCTTATCGTTAAGGGCGGATTATTGTGAACGTTTTACTCTGCATAATTCTGGGACTGGAGTGCATTTCTCTGCTGAAAGCAATCTACATTACCTGAACCCTGGTCTGGAAGGCCAAAATCCCGGGAGGAATTTTGTCCTTCCAGACCAGGGAGAAATTAAAGTATACATTGTGAAAGCCGTACAAACAAAACCCTCTACCGGGTGGTGGCTTCTAATTGTGGACTCCACGGAGACCCATATACCGTAAGTGGGCTAACTCATGAAATGTCACTCGAAATTCCGAAATGCGTTTTCGTCTAGAAATGATTAATTAAGTTGGACTGTAAAACTAATCATCGTGCAGCATAATTCTATAATTATTCAGTTACCTTAACATGCCGGCTTTCGAACGAACCTCTTGCCGTGTGCATGCATAAACCATACTCGGTAAAAATGACTACTAAAGAAGCATGCACGTTTCTCATTGGTTTTCGATGTCCTTAAAAATTCAATCATCTTTCATGGAAAACATGCATAAAAATATTCATTCTTTTACGTCTTCTTCCAATTTTATACTCGAAGGAAGGGTATAATTCGGCTTTCAGAAACTTTTCAATTCCCGAATAATTTTTAAATCCGAACTGCCGTTACAATTGCATTCAGGGTTTCCAAACTGCAAGCCATATATTTTTCGCATGTGGAAAACCATTCGTTTCTCTATGATATTAAGAGGAGACCATGTGGGTTTCATACAACTTAGCAGTGGATTTGAGCCATATTATTATCGGCCACATTGGTAAATGCAGAGACATGACGTTTTATGAACGGCCGGTTCACGGTATTAAAATATCTCACAATTTGAAACTTTTTTTAAAACCGAATTGTGTCCTTTCTAATTGGAAGAAGACATAATTTTCTATCGAATGGGCAAAAGAATGAATATTTTTATGCATGCCTTCCGTGAAATATGATTGAATTTTTAAGGCCATTGAAAACCGATGGGAAAAACGCACGCCACTTAAGTAGTCATTATTCGCAAAGTATAGTTTTTGCATGCAACCGGAAAGTTCTTTTGAAAGCCGGCATCCTGAGGTAACTGAATTATTATGGAATAATGCCGAGTAATGATTGGTTTTACATCCCTATTTAATTAATCTTTTCGGAACGAAAACTCTATTCGGAATTTCGGTTGACATTTCATGAGTTATCCCACCTACTGTAGTAAAGAAAGGGGTATGTGCGCCACAACTTAGAAAAATGACCGGCTACTAGTCCACAATGAGAATTCTAGCACGACGTCCACGGCGTGTTCCACAAAGTAGCCTCAGCATTGGTGAGTTGCGCGTAAATTAGTTTATAGTATGACAGACTTTCTGAGCATCTACCGCACTCTCTCTTCTCCCACACCCCAGGATCCGTAGCAAAACAACCCTCAGACTACCCTGGGTGGGTTCGTGCGCAGTGTCTGGCCTCTTTAAAGGCGACTAGGGTCCCACTTGAGTGGGCGTATCGTGATGGTCGCATTAAGACTGGGTCATTGCAGTCAGACTCCCAGTCCTCCAGCCATCTCAGAAGATTCCCGCGGGGAACTGATACATGAACAAGCAAACACTTAGTTCGCATAAAAAAAACACGAGAAGTCGGTCTACAGTGTAGTCTTCAGATTCTAGTCCTATCTCAGCCCGCTCCCTTAGAGCCGACATCCGTAGCACGGCACGGCACGGTACGTTGCACAACTGATTTTTCATCCAACCGCTTCGTTAGCAAGACCGGTCGATAACAGGTAACGCTCAATCGATTTACCGACTACTCATCTCTTATAGTGACATGCGCTCTCAGGTGCTCATCCTGGATGTCTGCCTCTGACTGACTGGCGCACACTGGTGTCTGGCGCCCGATGCGTATTGATCACTATGATTGTATTTCCTCAATGATCGTGGACGTCAGCTATGCCATGATCAGCAAGCCATGGCCCTCGCAGCCTGGGGTGCACCGGCGGTTCTCCGGCACCTGGTTCCCTGCCGGTGGATGCGCTTGCGCTCCCGCTGGGTATGTAGGTAGTGCGTATGGTTGCCCAGTCATCCCCCTCTTTCTGTCATTGTTGTTGTTTAAAACCTTGATCAAGTGTTTGTTGTGAACCAGGGTTTGTGTGATGATACGTCTAGGTGCGGGTCCGGCCGCGCCATCCACCTGCACCTCCCTTCGATCTTCTTAACTATGTCTGGACATCGGGTGCAGGTAGGGAGGAGAAAGGAGTGAGGTATATGCTGCGCAAGCCCATTCCCAGTATAAACCAATTCACGTGCACGTCACTGTGCTTACTCCGCCCTGCTACGGAGCACACGGTGGACATCGTCGGGTAGGACGGTTGAGCTGTCTTGACTGTACTTCAGCTCTCCAGCTGGGGTGGTTAGGATGTACCACTGCTCCAAAAAGTTGAAACCCAATTTGTTCTAGTAAAGGCGGCATGCTGATTTTGCCGTTTCATTCGCGTCAGATTCAGTTTCTTTCAAGGACCTTTTAGATGGAAACGAGCCGGTCATTATGGGAGAAAACATTAGAATAATTTGTCTTCAAAACATTTCCTTGTGCTCTCTCAGGAGGACTGAGAAAGTAAACAAAACCTTGCGTGTGAACTATAGTCTTCCGTGGATATGTCCGTGTGATACTTACTCTTTCCCAGCCTCCCTACCTTCTCATTTGCCTGTCGGCGCATCCTCCGAAATAGGCTTTGGTTGTTGTCTCGGTCTCTAAGGCCACATGCCATGGGTGTTCTCACTAAAACTGGTGTCACCCTCCGTGAAACCCGCGGGTCGTTTTAATTTCACAAGCGCAGTTGTCATTGGCCTGGTTTATCATTGCTGAATATTGCTGACTAAGGCACGAGGCCTGAACGGAAAGTTAATTCAGAGAAAAATAAAGCATCCATGGGAAGCGGTCGCTGCCATCAAGTGGTCGAGCTCCGGCACCCTTGTTGTTTGGTTAAGGTGGAGGTTTAGAATTCATGTGGCCGAAACAACACTGCGGATTTTCAAGGCGAATCCGGACACGAGCAGTGCCCGCAGCCTCTAAGGGTGGATATCCGGGCGTTAGCTAAGATTAACAAAACGTTTATGGGAAAGTGGTGTGCTCGGCCATTTCTCCAACCACAGACCGACATCTAGGATTTCAGTCCTAGTTGGTGCTGACAAGTGAACTATAAATGTCCATTTGAGGCTCCTTTGTCTTGCCACTATTCCTTTTCCATTAACAACCGCTCTTTGACATGTGGGCGCTTTCGATTGCTCTAGCTTGGAAACATATATGAAAAAAACGGAAGGCGACTGTTTTGTCCTTTAGCAAAGCGCAATTCTTATGCGACTGTAAGTGTAATAGTGTTGATGTAGAGGTCGCGGCAGGGTTCGCGCAGTTGCTCGAGTCGGATAAACGAAAGGACAGGACGACTACGGTCGTTTTAGTTTGAGATAAACAATATTTTTAGTAACAAAATAAAAACCGGCAGACAAGAATTAGAAAATTTCAAGTGACTCTCAAAGTGTCCATTTCTGCACTTCGGTGGTTTTACGAGTTAAAATTATACGAGGGAGGGAATGGCCATTTTCTTGGTAAGTTGACTGTACATCAGAATTGCAATGTACAGTAGATGGCGTTACTCAAGAAGCATGATAACATAATATATAACCAGCTCCAGGTACCTTGAACATTGTCCACTTTATTTATTGACTTAAGATGTTGCAAGAAAAGGCTTTTCTCTTGCAGAATATGTCCTTAGGTTACAACTTTTGGGCGTGAATAAACATTGTCTTATATTTGCATACTTGTTTGTGCTATTCTAGTAGACGGGGAACGCCTGAGGAAACGACCGTCACCAGCTCGAGACTTGATTGTTCATACTGAGTGAATCAGATGAGGCAAAGTGCGGATGAACGCGTTATTTTTGAAAAAATAAGTCTTTTCTTTCAAAAATGCTGACTTGTAAATCTGTTTAATTTTATGCCCTAAAGCGCAATAATAAGGCCTACGGATGATCCTTTGATTTAACACACCCGAAAAGGTCCGCCATTAAGTAGTAATTTTGACAATGGATTTTGTGGTAAGATGCTTTTTATGCGGCTCAGTTCCCTCTACCACGTAATTTATAAACGAAACAGGTACAGTTTTAGCCTTTCTCAAAATAATCTAGTATTTATGTGGCTACTCCATATTATATTTGCAATCGTAGAATGGACCCAAATGTAAGTAAATACGACGGAATTGGTTCTAGTGAAAAAGAAAGGCTGATATAGCCGTCTGTGGCAGAATAATATCAGTATTCATTTGGGGAATGCATATGCAGACAAAATTACACTTATCTTGTTCCTGAAGTTACTTTGGAGGAAGATGAAAGACGTGGACACTCGTTACGAAATATAGCAAAAAGGGCACTTTCTAAAGAGGTAACTTTTTAAATGTTTTTTAACGTATCAAGGTCATATGTGCATCGCAAACCTTCGTAGTAGAACAGCAGTTTCATGGACAACGAATTTTCATGTTTGTATGAGTCCGCAAGTGAGATTGAGATCTCCATTTACATATAAAAGGAGAGTTTGAGAACTCGGTGTTTGGATAAAAGTCCTCAGAACTCGTGTTATTTTGAGGGTCTAGAGAAAATTACGGAATGTACTGTATTGGGTAGCTGACTGCGAACCTTGAAACTGGAAATTACTCCCCAAAATGGTGGGAACTCAAAGGACTCTATCGTCATCAGGAGAAAATTTCTCATGATACCCAGAAAATGCCCAGAATCATATCGGATCATCATAGTATTACTATTTTTATTATACATTAGTCAATGATTGGCCTCTCGGCGTGAGACCTTATGAAATCTATCATTTCTGTGACGCATCTCGGCCAATAAAAGGAAGGAAAAATGCTGCATTTGGCCAATCTCATTAAATGTTGTCGAACATTTTGAAATGGACTTTCAACTAAAAAGGATTACTTGAGTGGGGTTGGAATACTGATAACCGTGCAGTATAATCTCAAGATATTTCAATCTCGCCAGGATACCGCTTTATGAATGAGATTCTTTCCAGCCGCCTGCAAAAAATACACAATTATAACATTTTTAAGACTGTCATACGTTCACTTAGGCAGCATCATATCCATCCGTTTACTAATGCTGCTTATAAGGTATACAACATTTCCAAAGACATTCTTTCTCCAAACATAAAAATTAAATAAGACGTAATGTGCCACCGAACTAAGTAAAATAAGGAATATTTTCTCATATGTTTTCAATAAAATATGTTGGGATTTATAAGGGTATCAAAGATCAAGGTTAAGAATTCATGCTAGTCGAGTAGTCGTCTTTTAAGGAATTTAGCCTATGCAGGCGGTCCATGGGAAACTCCTTCGAAAGCCGGCATTCTGACGTGACTGGAATATCTTCTTCCAACTCAGCCAAAGTAACCTTCTGGAACTGAAAGTACATTTCATAATTTCAGGCAAGATTCCATGTCTACTGTACTTCCTAATTGCCCTTCAAACTACATTTTGAGTGCGTCGAGCGCGCACCGCGAAGCTGCCACAGACCACAAATCCCAATGCAGCACCATGAGAGAGATGTCTAAAACTAGCACCTTGGTGGGGTCCAAGATATCGCCAACTTAGGACTGAACATTGTGCTGGTATTAGTATCCTACCCGTCCGATATTTCCGTGCAATAAGCAAACTCTCTTCATAGGTTCTTCTTGTTTTTTTTTTCGAGCAACGACTAGTTTGCAATTCATCGTCGAGTTCTTCGACGTCCGCACACTTTCTCTAGTTCAACGGTGAGACGTCATCTAGATCAGTCACGTGCACTTAGCCAACACCTGATTTGTGTTGTCCACTTTTTAAAAAAACACTTAAAACGCCCATCAAAATGTCTGTTGTAGCGCTAATCGAGAAAGAGGAAAGTTATGCGCATAGGCGTAAAGTGGTTTGGAAGTCCCCTTCATAGGCCCATGCTGGCCCACCTTAAACGTCCAGAAAGAAGGGGCAGTTCTCCATTTTTCTGAAACGGAAGAATCAGGCAAAAACTTTCTGCAAGGATTGTCATCCTACACCAACATTCTCGGCCTATAACTTGCTCCTCAACCGTCATTATAAAAGCCGGACTTGGTGCAATATTTCTGAACCAGCAACAGGAGTCGAGCTGTTGCTCACGAACTCCTTTGGACGTCTGCCCTCCTTTTGTCGACAGAACTGTAAGACAGAAAAACCTCTCGGCGTAGAATAAAGTCTACCGCCATGTATGAGCCTCCTGGACTTCGAGAACAGGCCAACCTCTAGTCACGCTCCTCCCCCCCCCCCCCATCAGCCAGTTCTCATTAACATCATTTGTTGGTCGCCCCGTCGGTTTTTTTTCAACTAAAAACTTCTGCGTGAGTGTGTTGTTATCAGCTTCACGCTTGAATGCTCACTCTGCGGTAGGGATTACAGAGGTTGAAACGCTCATACACCCGCGCGGTGTGGTGTGCGCTCCACCTTCGGCTGTCCTCAACGCCCTAGCCTCCTCCACGGGACACGATCGGCCTTCAATAGCCTGGAGGCTCTAACGGGAACGATGAGGGCCTGGCGTGTGATTTTAAGCAGAAAGACCGTAGCTGGATGTGAGGGACCATCGCCCGGAGCGGAATGACCCTCTACAGAGGGCTCTGGGTGGCAGTCACCCGGTCGTCTCGCTCTCAAGAAGAAGAAGGCGCCCTGCAAATATGATAGAGATCTTTGGGGTCTGCTTACACACCTAGCGGAGAAGTGACTGTGGTCCGGACGGTTGGGTCTGCCCACCGCAACCAGAGCAGCGTTCAGTAGACCTTGTGAGGACACACCGTGAGGTTGAGTACGACTACTGTTGAGGCACAACCAACGCTCTGAAAACACCACCATTTTGTCAAAATGAGCTGACTGAAATTGGAGAATATTCAGTCGGCTACTTCCCTACCAGTTTTTACCGCAGCCTGTTGCAGAATGCGAGAAATGGTGCATAATTTGCGAACGCGTGGCCCAGTGGTTCAGACGTTGGACTTCTAGCAAACAGATCGTGGGATCAAGCCCCAGGTTTTGCATACCGCGGGGTTGAATTTGGCTGGCTGACGACGGCCAATAAGCCAGAACTGGCCATTCCAGTCTCCCTTCTCTTTTAAAGCAGGCATAGACAGCAGAATTTATTGGAACCAGTAAATTTTGCGACGGCTTATCAACTGCAGCCTGTCTTTGCATAACAGAGATAACAAGTGAGAAATTACGGAGGTTTAAACTTCCCCGGAGAGAATCAATATAAAACAGCAAGGCCATCGTATACTGCACGTAAACTAATCAATAAAATGGTAACTTGAAAACACAGCATTGGTAAGAAAATGAGGAAGTTAACACGCCGGGGATTTCGTTAATCAAAAGGGCTCAGATCTACCTGCTTTAAATTCGTTCCGGGGAAATATTGCTTCAAGTTCCCTTATGTTTGTCGGTAGTGCTATTATTAACCCAAGTGTGCCTTGCAAGTTTTCCACATAGGGATTTCTTTCAGCCCTGGGCAGGAAGGTAGGGTAAATTCTATATCGCAAACAGCATCGTTTACTCCACAGTCCGAGGAGACAGGTTGGGTAGGTAAGGTGAAGCTGGCGAGGTCGACGACAGAGGTGCTCCAATAGGTTTGCACGCGTACGACCAGAACAATGATAACATTTCTGTTTGACAGGTAATCATATATGCACATGAGGGTGATCCAGGCGGACGTTGAGTAGATGTGGCTGATCTGACCGTGAGCTTATAGTAGAGAAGTGGTCTACTTTGCAGAATCGAACATGATGCATGAAAGTACACACTCCACACGTGCGTGGGAGTGCCAGAGGTCGCGTTAAGAAGGAGCCGTTGCAGCCTCATCCTCCGCCCATCAACCCGCCACCTCACAAGAACAAGCATAACCCGGCTGACTGCACGGAGTGAGTTGGTGTGTCAGCCGGCAACCTCTAAGCCACTGCGCTTGGCGCAGCGTGATAGTCTCAGGCTCGGATCACACATGCAGCAGAGGAGCCGAGAAGCACGCTTTCCATTTGTGAGAAGGGTCAATTGAGTGCTTGCGTTGTGAGACGATAGGTGATGTTGATCTGTAGTGTAGGTGTTAGCAGGGGGAAAGTTGTGAGGGTGTGGTATGGCCGGCGGTGGTCTACCGCAGGTTTTCATGAGTGCGCATGTGGCCTAATAGGCTCATGCGATGACTGAATGTGCGAGCAGTGAGGGTAGTTGAAGCAGATGCGACGGATGTATGCTGGTGCTCCAGGCACTGGTTCGCCATTCACTGTGCGATGGATTCGCGAGTGACCGACTAGGACGATGCGTGAGGTGGATCTGAGGTCTCGATGAGGACAAGTTTTGACCGAGTCCACATCACTAGTGTTGCAGATGCGTCAGGATTGTGTGCAGTGGTGGTGGAGGCAGAAGTCGCCGCAGCAGAGATTGAGACGGAGGATGGCGACGGGACTCGGGAGAGCTTTTAGGGTTGATTATCGACGTAGATTGTGTGGCAGAGGTGGACGGTGAGGGATCAGATGGTGCCGTCCGGGTTCTGCAGTTTGTCCAGAGATGTCCGATAAGATCAGTTTGCTCCGGTAACCTTCGCTAACAGCGTGGGCATATCGGGGACGGTCGAGCGTTGGCGTTGCAAGGTGGAGGCAGCTGGACTTTTTGAGCTTCGTGTTTTGATTGGCGGCAGTTATGCGGTTGGCTTCGTAGATCGCTGCTCCTGTCTTCACTGTCCTCCTTCAGGCCAGTCGGTTTCGGATGAGGTCTTCCCAGTTGGTCGGGTTGATCTGCAGGCGCTTCAAGAAAGTCTCCACCGTGTCCCTGTAGCGCCGAACTTGACCTCCTTGTCGTTGAGAACTCGTGGAGACATCCGCATAAAGAGCAGTTTGGTTAGTCGCTCGTCGTCCATTCACATGAGGTGGCCTCTCCAGCGCAACCACAACTGTCTCAACATGATGTGGATGCTGAGGATTCCTGTCCATTCTAGTACTCCTCTGTGTGTGGGATCCAGTCCTGCCACCTCAGCTTTAGTATCCGCCGAAGACAGCTGACGTGTAAGTAGTTGAGTCGTCGCGCCTGCTTCTTGTACACCGTCCAGGTCTCCGCTCCATACGGCAGCGTCGTCGAGATAACGGCTTTGTACATCTTGAGTTTGGTGCTTAGGCGGAGATCATGACGATTCCATACGGTGTTCTGCAGGAGACCGAAGGCTTTGTTGGCTTTTGAGATCCGGCGGGCCACCTCGTCCTCGATTTTGCTGCAGTCCAGATAGGTGAAGGTGTCTATGGCTTGCAGCTGAGTGCCATTGACTTTGATGTGAGGCGTATTTTAGTCAGTGTTGGGTGGCGTTTGGAGAATGACCGCCGCTTTATCCGTGTTTATGATCAGACCGAAGTTGCCGCGGACGGCGAAAAGGAGGTCCATGCTCCTTTGCATGTTCCCTTCCGAGGTACCGTTGAGAGCGCAATCGTCGGCAAAGAGAAGTCATGGACGATAGTTGTGGATACGCGCGACTGGAAGTGCACCAGCCGATGATTCAGTTGTCTATACGTCCTGTTTTCGACGCGGATCCCGGAGCGTTCGTCACAGCGGGCGTGGCAGAGAACATGAGATTGAAGAGGGTGGGCACAAGGACGCAGCCCTACTTCACCTCGTTGGTCACTGCGAATGCCCCTGAGATAGCTCCGTTGTCCGTGACGCGCGCCATCATGCCATCGTTGAGCTTACGCACCATCAAAGTGAATCGTTCGAACAACCGATTTTCTGCATGGTTTTCGGCAACCCTTCACGATTCATTGTATCGAAGGCTTTTGTCAGATCCCCAAAGGTAGAGTTGAGGTGGTTCCGCATCTCTTGCAGTTGGCGGGCTGTGAAAATCATGTCTGTGGTCCCACAGTGACGGCGGAAGTCCCACTGGCTTTCCGGCAGGAGACCCTGTTCCAGATGTTTGTTCGGACGGTTGGGTAAAGTGCCAGCGGAGATCTTTTCGGCTAGGTTGGGCAGCGCAATGCCTCGGCGGTTGTCGCAGGGTTGGCAGTTCACGTTTCGCTAGTAAAGATGGACGATTGTGACGTCCTTGAAATCCTGCGAACTTCCCTTGACGCCTCATCTCCTGGAAGAGGGTCGTCAGATGATTCATGAGTTGGGGGGCACCGCGTTTGTGGATCTCAGCAGAGATCGCGTCCGATCCAGGTGTTTTCCCACTGGTGAGCTGCTGTACGGCCCTGATGGTTTCGTGGAGAGAGGGCGCGAGATCCAGGTCGGCGTTGGTCTCCACTTGAGGCAGAGGGGCGATGGCGGCGTCGGAGATTGTGGAGGGATGGATGAGGACGCTTCTAAAGTGCTCGACCCAGCGATTTAGAATTTGCGCCTTCGCAATGAGTAGGGAAGTTCCGTCGACGCGGTTTGTCTGGCTGTGGGACGGTGGACACCCTTGACTGCGGAGAAGAAATTCTTTCATTCGTCGCGGCCCGCGTACCCTTATATCTCCTCATCTTTGCAAGCCATCCAGGCGTCCTGCGTTTCACGCAGCCGCTGTTGCACAGGACGACGACATCGGTAGAAGGCTGCTTTGTTTGCGACGGAAGCGTGCTCGTTATGAAGTTTCTCTAGCTGATGAAACCAATGAAGCATTAACCATGCCAAGACATAATTACAGTAGTTCCTCTACTGTTTTCAGCGTTGTAGTCCATCCGTCGTACTGGATGAAAACTGCCTCTACCTGCAGAGTCAGTGGTTTATTGGGCTAGATCGCAGTTGGTAGCCAGGCCCCGCATTACAGGTGGCGGGGGGTTGTTTACTCGGACTATTTTGTGGGACTCCATAAACACATCTGACCCATTTGGCCTCCGTTTTACGTTTGAGGTTAGGATTAGGAAAGTGGTTAATGGTTATCGATTTTCGGGTTAGGGTTATGCCTTTAGGCTTAGGTTTATGGGTTACGGTTAGGGTTTGAGCGTACGAATAGGCTTCAGTATTATTGCTAGGTTTTTCAGTTACGGCTATGTCTAAGGGTTAGGGTTAGGGTTGCCGTTAGGGTTAATGGTTAACGTTTAAGTGTGAGGTTAGGGTAAGGGTTAAGGTTAAGATTGCGGTTAAGGTCGCGATCCGCTTCCCCATTCCTGGCTACCAACTGCGATCTAACCGTTTCTTGAATATACAGTGAGTGACCGATCTCGTGAAATGTTGGCTGAAATTCTGAAATACCTTTTCGATTAGAAAGGATTACTTAGGCGCGGTTGTAATACTGATTATTTTGCGGTATAATCCTATAATATTTCGGACTCGACAAGATGTGGGCTTTTGAATACACTGCATTTCAATCTTCTCTAGAAACCTTACTCGTTAAAAAATGACTACTTATGTAGCATGAATTTTTCCCACAGATTTTCGATGGTCCTGCAAATTCAAATATATTTTGGAGAAACCACGAACAAAATTATGCTTTCTTTTTGTTGTTTGACAGAAAATCACGACATTTTTACATTTTATACCTGAGGAAGGAGCATAATTAAGTTCTAAAAAATATCTAATTACGAGATTTCTTAAGACCGCACAATGTTCATTCACATAGCATCTAACCTGTCCGTTTACCACTGCTACTTATGAAATGTACAACACTGTCTGCATCCATTGCAAAATTTTATGGACTCTATATGATATCCCTTTAAAGGTATGGAAGAATATGAGATTTTCTTTACGCGGAATACATGCACTTTGTAGACACCAACCACTAAGCGCCAGTGCAACGACTGATCAGGCTCCAAAGTATTCGGTAATTATGAAACTTTTTAAAGGCTACGTGTACTCCTTCTTCGAGTATAAAATATAAAGATGACGTGATTATCTATCAATTTGCTGATGATGTAACGTGGGTGGCATCGAATAAGTGCTTTCGAGGGGGCTTACATGGCAAGTACTACCTTAAACCTCGTCCCAGTCAACCATTCTTGTTCTTCTTCTTCTTCAATACAACTCGAAGTAGGGTAGTTGTGGTAGGATTTAAACAGCCGCCCGTCTGACTGGACACAGGTCCTTAGCTTAGGGGTCAGCGCCTTGGACTTTGAAATGCCATAGATAGGCCGAGGAAGGGTCGAAACCAACGTCCCTTCACTGGCTGAGAGCGACCATAAGGGTGAAAATGACGATTTCCGTCTCCTTAGCATCACCTCAGTGCGTTGAAGGGCGTAACTGCCTTACTCGTCTAGCCCACACAAAATAGTTCCGCGCGTATTCGCGTGCAGATATGCTCGCGTCCAATCGATGAACATAAAAATTTAAATAGCGGTCTCCTCACTAACTTATTTCGCGTATTTGTCGTAGATTTAAGGCAATTAAATTTACAGCAATTGCACTTCAAGGCACGATTTGCTGTCCACTGACTGACATTTACTATCAAACAAGTTGCGGGAATACTTCTCACCCTAGGTTCGGAAGTTGAATAGCAACGGTGAGTAGGGCAAAAATGGTACTTTCACATTGCTTCTTGCTTTTGTCAGTAACGCTTCCGGATTACGGATTGCCCACTGATAAGCGACCGTCTACGAGGCCTCTGGATTGGAGCACCAACGCCAGACAGAACTGCTCGGACTGGTACGTATATGTTCGGAGGAACAATCACTCTCAGAGTATTTTCAGCATTTTTATATTGGCTGTCCGACCCCAATCATTTGACCTGCGTGCACAGGAGATCGAACCGCCGTTTCCCCCTCCTCAATCACTCATGGACACTGTTCTACTCAGATATGAAAAATTAAATATTCTGCCTACCGACCGTGAAACTGCTTCTTCTTCTTGTTCTTCTTCTTCTTCTTCTTCTTCTTCTTCTTCTTCTTCTTCTTCTTTTAATTATGTTTATTAATAATGTTGCCTACTGACTACGCCTGCATGACCTATAAGGATATAAAGTTCTCCTGTTAAGTGCTCATTTGAACAGTAACGAAATTAGTACTTTTCACTTATTTCAGGCGATGGTGCTTAAAACATTTCGCTCGAATTCTGTCTATTTCGATATAGGGCAGTCCAATAACCCTGAACGACGATTTCCAGCGAGGGGGCAGGGCGACTTGCGCAGCGTCTGTCACATTCTCTGCTCACCCCCCCTCTCCACCCACGTCCCGTGTCAGGAAAGAGTCAAGACGACCTGAGGCGGGATCAAGCGTATAGGCGGACAAAGCTGAACATCCCCGTGTGGGCATGCCACACACACCTGGCCTGCGCACTATGGACCAAGTTTTGCCAAAAGCAAGAAGTAGTTGGCCAGGATCCCATCTGAGTGGGAGTGCCATAGAGGACTCACCAGGGAGGAGCCATTGAAGCCTGGTTCTCCGCCCTGAGAGGAGGACAGGTTCCCCCAGTCAGTTGACTGCCTTCCAAGCCACGGCTTTTGACGCACCGTGATAGCTTACGAGCGCGTCAGATTGCTTATTACTGGGGAAAATGCCTCTGGAACGGAATCGCCAGAGTCGACCTCACTGTAAGTGGGTCGGCCGAAATTCCGAAATGCGCCTTCGTTTTGAAAAGATTAATTAAGTAGGGTTGTAAAACTAGTCAAACTGCAACATAATTCTATAATATTTCAGTTACCTCAGGGTGTCGGCTTTCGAACGAACTTCCTTCCTGCTGCATGCAAAAAAGACATTCTGCAAAAAAATAACTACTTAAGAAGCATGTATTTTTCTCATTGATTTTCGATGCCCCTAACTGTTCTACTATATTTCATCTAAAACATGTGTAAAAAGATTCATTCTTTTGCTCATTCGGTAGAAAATTACGCCTTCTTCCAAATTTATACTCGAAGGGGGGAGATAATTCGGTTTCAAAAAAGTTTCTAATTGTGGGACTTTAAATACCGTGAAATGGCCGTTCATAAATCGTCATGTCTCTGTATTTACCAATGTGGCTTACAAAGTTAACGATCTGGACCAAATCCACTGCTAAATTTTATGAAACCTATATGGTCCCCCTTTATTACCGTAGAGAAATGTGCGGTTTTCCGTACGCGGAAAATATACGGCTTGCATTTTGGAAACCCTGAGTCCAAATGTGACGGTAGAGCGGGTTTAAAATTATTCGGGAATTGGAAACTTTTTAAAACCAAATTATCATCCTCCTTCGAATATCAACTTAAAAGAAGACGTAATTTTCTACCGAATAAGCAAAAGAATGGATATTTTTATGCATGTTTTCCACGAAATATAATTGGACAATTAGGGGCACCGAAAATCAACGAGAAAATACATGCTACTTAAGTAGACATTTTTACAGAGTGTCGTTTTTGCATATAGAAGGGAGGAAGTTCGTTAGAAAGCCGGCATCCTGAGGTAACTGAAATATTATAGAATTATGTTGCACTTATTGACATAAGTGGCGTTTAAAACATTTCGCTCGAATTTCGTCTATTTCGATATAGGTCAGTCCAACAACCCTGAACGACGATTTCCAGCGAGGGGGCAGGACGACTTGCGTAGCGTCTGTCACATTCTCTGCTCCCCCCCCCCACCCGCGCCCGTGTCAGGAAAGAGTCATGAAGACCAGAGGCGGGGTCAAGCGTATAGGCGGACAGAGCTAAACATCCCCGTATGGGC
>CACRXP010000916.1:198247-218468 GCA_902702965.1 Spirometra erinaceieuropaei | reverse complement strand
AGGCAGTGAAGCCAACATCGAGTGATTGAGAAATGCGCTTTACCCGATGTAAAAGAAGATAGCCATAAACTATTTAAAGGTTGACAGTGTGCCCGTCAAATCCCAGAATACTTTTTGAGCAATTGGTAGGTAATCTACCAATGATGTTGGATTTTATGTATGAACCAAATAAATGCCTCATATGCCAACGCTTTGTCATATGCTTTCGCCTTCACTGACGCTGTTGTTTTCCGGCAGGGAACTCTCGAAGACGTTTTGCGCGTAGAGGTGTAAAAATTTAGAGGATTTTTTTGGCATGGAAACAACGGTCTCGTCTGAAGCAGCGTGAGTAGGAGCTAGTACTCGGAGATCTACTTATTCTTATCTCAAAATTGAACAAGCATTTTGATCACGTAATGATTGGTTGAAGTTGCTCAATAAAGGGATATGTCCCGGAAAGCATCCCGGCTAGATCGCAGTTGGTAGCCAGGAATGGGGAAGCGGACGGCGACCTTAACCCTGGTCCTAACCTTAACCCTAACCCTAACCTCAAACTTGAACGTTAACCATTAACCCTAACCGAAATCGTAAATGTAACCGTAGCCCCTAGATATAGCCGTAACTGAAAACCCTAACCGTAATACTGAAACCTAATCCTACGCTCAAACCCTAACCGTAACCCGAAAACCTAAGTCTAAAGGCATAACCCTAAACCGAAAGTTGGAGACCATTAACCAGTACCCTAATCCTAACCTCAAACGTAAAAAGGAAGCCAAATGGCTCAGATGTGATTATGGAACCCCAAAAAATGCACCCAGTAAATAAACCGCCCAGCCACCTGTAATACGGGGCCTGGCTACCAACTGCGCTCTAGCCAGCATCCCGATGTCTTTAAAACGTGAGAAGCTAGGCGGTAGTTTCGGGATGGAGTCACAGAGTTTCGGAGAGTTGAAAATCGAAGTCAAATGCTAGGGGCATTATAAAGTAGGACTGCCTACAGACCTCGTCGACGTTTCCCCTTATTCCTTTCGTGTTTCACGTCAAAGTCGATGACGTTGACTTTTTCATATTTTCTTTGCTGTTGGCCAGTTCGGTCAGTCTGACATCACCAAAGACTGAAATACACTGAAGATCGGCGTATTACTAATTGAGCAGATAGAATTGGTCAATCCATCCATCACACCACCTCACAGATGTCGATCCGTACAGACCGGCAATTGCTATTCAGACCGGTGCAGTCATCAAATGCTGATACAGTCGCCGGCCGCGCTGTTAGTTGAGACAAACAAAAGGAAAATATGAGGACTAGAAGGCTGAACGGCTCCGCCTACTCCATTGGTTACACGTTTCCGGTTGTTTAGGTCCTGGCAAGGGGTGGTAGGCTCGACTACTACAAATGACTGATTACAAGGAAAGTCATTCTAAGACGGTCTCTAGCTCCAGGAAATTCGCATCCTTTGACTGGCGAATCTTCGGTGAGATCCTATTTCGTAGCCGCACCTGTTAGGGGTTGGAGTTAGGAGTTATGGTAATGATTAACGGTTCGTGTTAAACCTCCTATTACCACCGCTCCCGTATGACAGCCGGCTGGGGCTTGTCTACTGCAGGCGTGGCTACGAAATAAGATCCTACCGAATCTTCAACTAGCTGGATGCATTACCAACTGAGAGGGAAGACATTGCGACCGTGTTCGCTTATGGGATGCTTGGTGATACATTTTCAGTTTTATTTGTGGGTTGGCTCACATGACAGTCAGAAACCGGCTTCAGTCTTACTTTCTGGAGCGTAGTACCAACTTCCTCCAAATGGTTTTAATCGGCTGCCGACCAAGGATATGCTTTTTCTTTCTGGGCTTGGCTTCTCTTGGTCACGTAAGAAGCAACAAAGTTCACCACTGCCATGGACAGGACGCAGTGGTGACTTGCATACGGATTTTTCTATAGTCGCTCCACTAACAAACTCCTCACATGTCGTTTGCTTAAGTCAAGACAACCGGAGGTGGACATTAGAAGCTGATAATACTGAATAGCCTTTCTACGTTTGCCACATTCGAGCTGGCTCCTGGCTTAATTCACGCCCTCCCCAACCACGCTCTCCAATGACAACTTGGAGACGGAGCCACACCCTGAAGAGGTAACAAGTTGCTTCAACAGGCGGCCTCTCAGGCTCAGCTGTTAGTGCGCCGCAGCAAACCCAAAGAACGTTTGGTTGGTGTAACGAGAAAATTAGACGCCTGATCCAAGCTAGATCGCACATACGCCTGTCTGAGTTTAGTCGACCTACGATGAGGTTGCACGTGATAAAGTCACCGTACTACACATACCACACGCGCCTCGGAATATGACAGGAGCAGTGTCATAAAGGTCAAATTAAGAAGGCATAATGGGAGTCTACGACTCATCCCAAAACCGGATCGAGTTATCCCCTCTGCTGGTAGCCTTTTTAGCTACGACTTTTGTCGCGTTGTGATAGGTTTGGGTGCAGAAGACAAAGATTCGATCACTGGAACAAGAAATTTTTTTGGCCCGACGTTTCGGATTTTCACTCGAATCCATCATAAGAGCCAATTTGCCGAGCAATCGTCACACCAGCATCCAGCACGAATGACGAAATCATGGCAATTAGCGACTCGGACTCGGACAGACAAGGCACCACCGCATCAATTACGACCCCGGCGGTGACTGCGTGAACTGTTAATTACAGAGTCCCATATGGTCCCACGGCAGCCACGTGCTATAAATATTGCACTCCTTGTGCCACCATCACCTTTATCTGCGAATGTCTCTGATGATGGATTCGAGTGAGAACCCGAAAAGTCAGGCAAATAAATTTCTTGTTCCAGTGATCGCATCTTCGTCTTCTGAACTGCTACCTGGAACTCGCCTGTTCGCTTCTATCAGGTTCGGGTGCCTCAGATTCATTGTAGTGAGGAATGTGCTGATTCATCATGGTGTAGGGCATCTCAACATTAGCTCCACTCTGCCTTGCCACTCATGCGTCAGCGGCCTGTCCGGATCTCCCAACACCCGTGTGATGAGTTTAAGCGCGTTGACTGAGGTGGCGGGGTCTGTGCACGCGAGCGCATTGACACATACGACAGCTCACCCATCTCTACTGACTTTGGCGAACATTGGCGCAGGACTGATGCATGGGCGATGCGTGGTCTGGAGGTGTACACGAACAACCGGAAAAGTACATGAGGTATGTAGTCGTGCGTGGACGGTGAGAATCCCAACAATAGATAGTTTCTGGTGGTGGTGGTGGTGGTGGTGGAGGGGGGGGGGGGTGGTGGTGGTGGAAGTCTGTCCGCCTGTGGCCAAACAGGCACACGCGCTGGCCGTAAGTGCGGCTGCATTGTGGGCAGGTAAGGCAGTCATGTCGGCTGTTGATCGGGGCTCCTGGCAATCGTGTTCCAGTCACGTCGCTGAGACGAATTTCTACGTGCTTAAAAAGCCGGTGCGTGATCAGAATGCATGTCATCTATTTAAAGAAGCTGGTATTATGCCAGTACTAATGACTTTACCACCTGTGTCATGACGGAGTTGCCTTTGCAGTGACTGCAAAGGCGTCCGGGTATGGTGGACGGAGATGCGTATGGGATGTCACATTGATGATACATGAGACAGCTATGTTCGGTAGTGGTGGGGTTTTGTGATCTGAGGTGTAGGTTGTTCCCGTTGACATTGCGCTACAACAGGGTTAGTGGGAGTCTTTAATGGGATTTGACAGGGATGGGACGTTGGCTTCTTTGGTCAATGCCTTCCAGTTCTGCGTGCTTATCGTTTCGCCTTGGTTGATCCACCCAGTGTTTATCACTGTTTGCCATGTCTACCGGTCTCGTACAAGCATTTCACAGGTCTTATACTAACTTTGAATGGAGGCATTTGGTGTGCACTTTCTAAACCGTTTTTGTCCATCTTGCCTGCCTTTGAGCGTGCTGGGAGTTATTCGGAAGTTGGCATATCCAGAGGTGAAAAGGTTCACACTTTGCTGCATGTCCTTTTTAGTCCAAAGCCAGTCAGCAAAGAAAAGGCTATGCACCCTGAACGTGAATGTTTTTATGACGACCTGCATATAGAAAATATTGGATGGCTTTACATCGACTTGATACTCGGTGTTCATGCCTGGTCGTTAATCAGCGTTACAGGCACAATGAGGTTGAGTAGGATTGGGATGTGAATGCAGTCCTGTTAGGCCCCATTTGTCACCACGAAGACTTCCGATGTTGACCCTTTGTCCGCGGTTTGTTAAACCAAGCTGTCAAGTGTTGCGTAATTCCTGACTCGAACCGTTCGGCACATCCAAATGTCGTCATGGCTTTCCAATAATTGCCTAGGCTTACAGCGTTGAAGGCTTTGGTGGGATTTAGAAGCCTTTTCTCAGTGTCTGATCTTTCTCCTGGAAGTACCGGACTGCAAGAATCAAATCGATTAATTTACGGTTTTTCTAAATATGCACTGGCCTTTAGGTCGGAATCCCTTGCTTGGGGCGTAAATTTAGACGATCGAGTATAAATAGGACGGAGGTTTTTTCCAGAAATACCAAATTAAAGGGATTTCTGCAAGTTTTCACAAGTCTACGGGGTTCCCTGTTTTTGAAAAGGCGAACAACATTTGCACCTGCGATCAATGAGCTATGATTGTCCATCACTTGATGGTCAAAATTATTGTAGGTTTCGACTGGGAGGCGCACCTAAAACGCTATTGACAAGGCTGCAAAATCTGCGATTTGCCGCCAGTTGCGTCGTTCGAGATAATCTGAGCATCGGCGCTGTTCTAATCGGTCAGTGATCGTCGAATGGCTTGATTATTGATAGGCAGTTCTTCACGCCAACTCGACCTGCGTATCTTCTGACCTATGCTTTAATATTTAGCCACTTGTTTTACGTCTGTCTCAAATCCAGTTGTGCTTGACAACGGCGCCGAAACAATAGCTCAGACTGTGTTGTCGTTGATGCAGCCCAAGGGAAGTTGACTTTTGCTAACACTGTTATCGAAATAGCTCTGGCTTTTCAGCTTGCAAGTTCGATGAAATCGGCCGCAGCAGTAAACACGACGACATCCAGCAGTTATTTCCAAATCTGCTCGGCATACCGTTCAGGGTTTTAAGTTGATCCAGGCTGGTGTTCGTTCCGTTGGAGAGTTTGCGTCCGTCTTCAACCAGATCCAGCCAAACTTCCTTGGTGACATCTTTTCTTGGGTCGTCTACGTGGCTAAGCTAGCAGCCTCGCCTTCGAGATGAGCGAATACTAGTCAGTCTAGCATTTGGCGCCACGATCCAAATTTGTCATAAGCAATTGTACTGTTAAGGGCCTAGCTCATGCACTCACGACAGTTTGACATTTACAAGCGACGAACTGCCCTATAGTCCCATGATGTGGATACGGTCGTGAATTGCGAGGTACCTACCTAACTCACTCTTGTGCTCACCGCCTTTTAATGGTAAGACAAAGCCAAGACGACGAAGGGTGTGCGTAGACACAGTAACTAGCGAACCTAAAGAGTCGTCAGGGCGTCGCTCACGATCTGTTTCTTAACTCCACACCTACCAGGCCCTATTCGAGGAGGGGGGGGGACAGCCCGGGTTTATCATTAGTTCGAGTGCTGTAAAGGTCACGTTAAGAAGGAGCTTTTGCAGTCTGACCCTCAGTTCTGTGCAGGAACGAATTGGTCGCATCTGTTCAAGCCACAACTCCTAGCACGTCTCGATATTATCAGGACAAGTTTGATTGCCAATAGACAGTTTGGCCGTCGCAGCATGGCGGACGTCAAGAGGACGGCTTAGACGGCATCTGACGTACTATTTCCTACCGCAGTCACAAAGGTCCGGTGTCAACACAGACTCAAGAAGTCAGGCGACGGGATCGGGTGTAGTGACTAAGATCAGTTGACCCATCTGCGCGTACCACACACGTTCCGTCCACATACGAAGGATCATGTAAAACAAGAGGGAGTCGGATGTGATCCCATTTAAGTGGAAATGCCACAGAGGCCACATTTAGAAGGAGCCACTGCAGCCGACTGCGTCCTGCGAGGACCGAGTTATCCCTTCAGTTGGCTGCCTTCCAAGCCACGACTCTTAGCTCGCCGTGACAGTTTTAAAATCCGAATGGCCGAACACGCTGCAGCAGTGCGGAGAAATGACGCCAACTCTCAAGTTGCGGCTCAATCAACGAGATCCGGCCACACATTCGACTTCAACGAGGCCGAAATTCTTTCAAGAGGTGACAACCGCGTGAGCCGGGAGCTACTTGGATCATGGTTTACTGGCCCCCAGTCATTTAAAAAGTGCAATGACCTTCCCTTCCATACTCACGCTGAGACTTCGCCTAGGCGAAGTAACTAGCCACGTGGGGAACGCACAAGTGAACACTTTTCCCAACACAGGGTCAGCGCGTCAGATGAAATTGCACGTGATGAAATTGCAGCAATTAACGACGCGTATGTCGTCCATCAAACAGTCATCACACGAAGTGCAACGATCCCTGATGAAGGAAGGGGGGGGGGCAGGAATTTTCATAAGCACGCGGTAGCATGGCGAGTGTATCCTATAAATACTGCAGTTACTTGTGCACGAACCACACGTATCTGCTTTTGCCTCTGATGATGGGTTCGAGCAGGAATTCGAAACGTAAGGCTAATAAAGCTCTTGTCCCAGCGATCGTGTCTCCTTCTTCGAGTTTTAAAATCCGTCATATTGATTATAGCGAGGAAGTGCTTTGAAGTGCCAAGCGGACAGAGTCCCCAGAGTCGATCTCACTTTCTCTTCCCTCTCCCAGACGTCAGTCCGCAGTTCAGTGCTAAACAGAACTGCGCACTCCTTCTGCCTAGAGATCGACTGATGCTTTTGATTAATTTGACAGTTAAACATGCTTTGTCCGGAGTAAATCCGCCAATAACTGACACCCAGACAGGCCTTGGCACCGGCAAAGAATTTCATCAACAAGTCAATGTACAAACACCAAAAAGATTACTTATAGTCCAAGACCCTGGACAGGCGTTATTCCCACGCCAACTGTCTTGGGACAGTCCCGGTCCAGACAGCTGGTGCTGTAGTGACTAAAAACTCTAGCTACCGGCTAAATTATCGCGTTTGCCAGTCAGAGCTGGAGACAGCAATGTGACACTGATTTTGGAGAGACCACTGAAGCAGCTGCTAACTGACAGTTCAGTCGACCGTGCCGCCCGAGTAGGGCATAAGTGCGTCAAGGTTTAGTTTGTCTGTAACCATGGCGACACCTGCGAGCCCTTGAGTAAAAAGTACTAGCAACAGCAACAGTAATTACGGTCGCAGCAGTAGATGTTCCCTCTATGCATTTCAGAATTACCGAGGGACGGTGTGAAACGGCAACCAAGAGGAGAGGCTGAGGGCAAATTGTTGCAACCTTAAAAGTTGCGCTTATCAATTCCATTCACAGCGATTCCCTTTAAAAAGGCATTAGGGTATCTTCTGTTGTAGGAAACCGGGACATCGACTCCTCTCCAAATATTAGGAGTACCTCAAATAAGTGTCGTTTCTGTGGTCTTACTTTAAGTGCTATTTATTAGATGTTTACCTCTGTTCCATTTGAATTATGCGTCTTTGTAAATAAGGTATGCATTATTTCTTAGAATTTGATTTCAGTTTCGTTTTTCAGATTGGCCAAGCAAAATGGGACGCGAAATTGCAAGGCGGCCATGGTTGTCTTTATACCATGTATGAATTTCGCAAAAGAAACATCACAGACGAGGAAGGCCGGCAAATAAAAGAAATTGGGTTCCACGCCAACTTTCTATGGACGATAAAGCCCACAGTTCCACAATCTGTAATCTTCTATTACGCAGATAGGAGAAGGAACCATTTCTTCATCGAGTTGTCACTGGAGATGAGAAGTGGATTCATTACGGTAACAACAAGCCCAAACACCAATGGTTTCTCACGGGTCAGATACCAGTTCTTACGCCGAAATCAGGCCCACAGCCCAAGAAGGTTTTGCTGTGTGATCGGTGGAGTTTGGTAGACACAATTAACTTTAAACTACTGGAATGAGGTCAAGCTGTAACGGCAGACCTCTACTGCCAACGAGTACGAAGTTCGAACTAAGCCCTTGCCCTTTAACATCCAGCTTTAATAAATACAAAAGCGGTCATTCTGCTGCATGACAACGCGAGACCGCGTTTGGACCGGTAGACCCACAAGAAAATCCGGGATTTAGGGTGAGAACTTTTGCTCCATTCATCATATTCATCGGATTGCGCGCCAGATGATTATCGTCTGTTCAGATCTTTGCAATACTTTCTGGGTAGGAAGAAGACTTGAAATATCGATGATGTCGAAACTGGACTGTCGGAATTCTTTGCATCAAACCAAACCTCGTTCTGGAAAGAGGTTATTTAAAATTTTATTATGAGATGCGTGATTATTGTAAGTGATTCAATAATAAAGCGTTTTACGGTAGACATTGTTCTTTTCATTTATTAAAAACGACATTCACTTTCGGCACCTCTGATAGACTTCCTGCATACCAATGTGTCATTGTTGGGTCTCCTGGAAATTAGAAATAATGGACGAGAATTCAAGTTCCCTTCGATCATTAGCATCAGTTAATTTGGGAGGGGTGTTCACCGATCTCCTCGCGCTAACATTTCATGTGGTCGGTCATGCACTGTAGTTATATTGAATAACGGAGATAGTATGCATTCCGGGATGGTATAATGAAGAGGGCATGCTCGTCAAAAAATCAAGATATGCTCGTGAATTTTTGAGCGGGTTATACCAACCCGTCGTCAGATGCAGTGAATAGTGGGAAGTGAGATAGTCACACTAGAGTGCTAGGGATCCTCGAGGTTACATTGACAGAACAGACATCCATGGGGGGGAATTTATATCGTGTTAAGGTAGGTGTCAGAAATTGAGGAAAGGTGTTGTCAATGAAACCTTGAAGTCCCGAAGGGCTATGGAGCGATTATTCTGCTAATTACTATCCATATCATCTAACGACGGGTTGGTGTAACCTTCCCGAAAATTCATGAGTACAATTCATTTCCCCGACCAGCTTTCCACTTTTATATACATGTATATATGAGATGGTGCCGACAAGGACAAGGGAGACCGAAATGGCCATTCCTGGCTTATTAGCCGTCATCAGCCAGTCATACCCAACCCCAAGTGTGGATCGCTTGAGATTCGAACCCGGGATCTTTGGTCATGGAGTTTGACGCTCTACCATTGAGCCACGGACCCGTTGTCCTGTCGGTTGTGATCGGGAATATCCGTTATGACAGTGGGCGTTCATCGATCAGGTAGGTTACGGAACATGCTCGTTCCGTTGTGCCTTGGGGCTCATACTAGAACCCTCGCAGGCAGTCGCACAGCGACTATTAGAAGACATAGGTGAGATGGTGCATGTTCTGTTACCTGATCGGTGAGCGCCCACTGTCATAATTGGTATTTCCAATCACAACCGACAGGACAACGGGCCCGTGGCTCAGCGGTAGAGTGTCTAACTCCATGACCAAAGATCCCGGATTCGAATCTCAAGCGATCCACACTTGGGGTTGGGTATGACTGGCTGATGACGGCTAATAAGCCAGGAATGGCCATTCCGGTCTCCCTTGTCTTTGTCGGCACCATCTCATCTATGTCTTCTCCTAGTCGCTGTGCGACTGCCTGCGAGGATTCTAATATGAGCCCCAAGGCACAACGGAACGAGCATGTTCCGTAACCTAATAGGTGAGCGCCCACTGTCCTAATATGTATATATATGTATATGCAGAATAATGTGGCTGATAGGAAGAAGTGAGACTTCAGTGAGCGTTTCTGGCCTATGAACCGTCATCAGATAGGCGCATCCAACCTAGGATTTGCACTCCCTGAGACCAAGACCCTCGTTCTTTTGCTTGTATATCCAACGCTCTATCCACAAAGCCACGGGCCTTCTTTTCTGTGCTTTCCGACCGGACATATTAACTATAATTGTAATATTCCAACGTTTCAAAAGCAAACACGTTTCCATCCTCGGAAGTGAGTGTCGTGCCGCGCCTCTAGTATTAATAAAGGGTGACGATCGTGACAACACGGCGTTTGTAAAACGAAGTTATCTCTGCAGTTGGAGCGGCACGGAGGAAGGAGTTGGTGTGGGGATAAAGTTGCCAATCATCTTGTCGAGCGGGGTTATGGCTGTGGGGCTTATCGTTCGCACCGGGGCCGTGGCGGAGGGGAGGGGGCGGCTGACGAAATGCACACGCTCCTCGTGTGGTCATGTTCCGTAGCTGTAAGGAGAACTGTTCTGTGGCCTCATAGTGGAGCGTTGGCCCGTAATAACGCTCTACTATCAAAGAAATCATTTACTAGTCTCAGGTTACGCAAACGTCGGTTTGGATAAGACCGACTGACGATGATTAATAAGGTGGAAATGGTCATTTCTGTCTCCTTGGTCTTTCTCGGTACTCTCTATCTGCACATACAAATATATGTAAAGATCCGAGCTTCAGATAAGTTATCGTGTTCATCATCTCCTCAAGAAGACGAAGAATATGAGACGAGTTCCGAATTTCGGAAACCTTCTCTCTTTCATCATCAGAGTTGTGTGCTCGCTGCTTCTGCTGGTCTTGAGTGCTTCAGTCTTACCGCCCGACTCGTATTATAGCCGCGCTCGACGCACAACCTTTGAACTGCCCGCTTACCGCCGACTAGCTTTGGCACTTCGGCGGTTACCGCTGACGGGCTCGCGTGACATTTACTCCCTTTTGGACCGACATGTTTTTCGGGAGGTGATGAATACAATACGAATGCATATATAATATATTCACTCAGGAATGGGCGCGCACCGATCCATTGGCTTCGCGAAGCAAACAAGCTTCGTATGGGCGATAGGGGTCATGAACAGGCAATCACCTATCAGGCCGAAGTCGGCCAAGCTATGGTAGCAGAGGGGAGACGATAGAGTCTTGCGGGCAAATTGATACAGAACTGTTTCGGAATTGTTTGCCTTCATTTAGTTAATCATAACCCTGACCGCCAGTTGAGACCGGAAACACAAACATGCGCTCACACACCCGGCGCAGTTGGTCCACCATTGGTGGTTTCTGGTATATGAACTCCAGAGAAGAATCAAGCGAATAAGTTCAGGAATTATTCAATGCAGGACATGGAGTTAAACCTCCGAGACATGACTTTTTAGGGTCGCACCCGAAATTTCAATGAACATTTGAGTCAAAGACAATCAACTACTGTGAAATAACCACGTAGTGTCCATTCTACAAAGAAGTAGTACTACGAGTAGTATGAAATGCATGTGGCAAACGTTTACACCGTACTCCCGACATAAGTACTAACTAAAAGGCCCATTTAGTACCAAGGAAGGCAATGGAGACTGGAACGGCCAATTTTGGCTAATCAACCGTCACCAGCCAGCCATACCCAACCCCAAGTGCGGATTACTTGAGATTCGAATCCAGAATCTTTGGTCTGACACTCTACCATTGAGCTACGGACCCGTTGTCCTGTATTATATATGTTTAGAGTGCGTTCACTGGCGGGGTTACGGGCGTGCGCGTCCCGTTGTGCTCGAGAAAGTTATCTAGATCCCTCGCAGACGGTCGTCCAATGGCTGATATTATATGCACCCGTGTACATTATTAGAATCTCGATATACATTTACAGAAGGCAAGAATTCAACTGAAATCAACAAAGTTGCTGACAGATCTTCAGTTACCCCTGTCGCTGCATAATACGGACAGCGAGTACAAAAAAACATTGACTTGGAATTTCTTCAGGAAGGAGCGTGAATTAAAAGCGAAGCCGGATGTCGAAATTCAACTCACAGGACTTAATGCGTGCGAATCTTCCACGGATAACAAAACCGCGCTCATGGCACACAGTTGAGAGAAGTCATCAAGAATGAAATCCTGGGAACCGACAGGAAAACATCTATAGCAGCCGGGTGAAGACGATGATAGAAGTGCCAGGTTAGTGGTATAATTGTTTGCCGATATCTACCAATGCTCATTGTGACACCCAAGGTTTGAGACCTCATAAGTTTTACAAAGTGCCTAAATTCTCCTATGAAAAAAGCTGTTAAAAGTCGCCTGTCCTGCAACTGTCATTTTTTATCTAGTTCAAGGGCTCTAGTACCATATTATCTGGATCGCTCGCTTCTACAAGTTCCTTCGGCACTGTCTGTAATAACCAAAAGTCGACAGTTCATGTATTTTGTTCAACTTCGCTGCTGACTCATGCTATCAAGACTGGTTTACTAATCTCAGCCCCAGACTGAACCGCCTGACATTTTTCATTCGACGCCTACCCACTCATGACTAAATCAGAGTCACCGTCTGGCATCTAGGCAGTAAGGCGCTGCAATTGGTGGCAAACCGGTAGCTCTGCAGGAAGTGACCTTTTTTGTCGACAGCCGCTGACTTTCGCGACGTAAATCGAGGGACACGATCCACCGAGGAGTCTGCAGCTCCAGATTATCTAAAGACGCTGCTTGGCCTCCTATTCTAATGCCTGCGTAGCCTTCAGCCGCAGGAAGGCGTGTTCAGCTAAGACCCCACAAATGCCATAAATCAATGGGGAATATTATGTACATGTGTGGCGAGATACCAGACTAATTCACCTTTGCCAATCTAGACTTGTCTTTTCTTTTTTACCGGATTGCTTGTTTTAACATGACGAAAACAACACACCTGGACAACCCCCGCTTCGCTGGCGTGCTCCACTGTAGTGATCTGCTGTCATTTTACGTTCTGAATATCAATATTATTCACTAACCGGTTTTGCTCACTGCTCTTACCACTTAGGGCTCGTGAGATATCATTCATTAGTCCGTGAGAACATTATCATTTACGTCACGTAGACTTGCTGGGCTAACTCATGCAATGTCGACCGGAATTGCAAAATGCGTTTTCGTTTCGAAAAGATTAATTAAGTAAGGTTGTAAAATAATCATCGGGCAGTATAATTCTATAATAATTCAGTTACCTCATGATGCCGGCTTCCGAAAGAACTTCTTTACGGATGCGTGCAAAAACTGTACTCCGTAAGAAGTGACTACTTATGTAGCGTGAATTTTTCTCATTGATTTCCGATATCCTTAAAAATTCAACTGTATTTTATGGAAAACAGGCATAAAAATATTTTTCATTAGCTCATTAAGTAGAAAGATACGTCTTCTTTCAATTTTATACTTGAAGAAAGGGTATAGTTCGGTTTTTAAAAAGTTTCTTACTGTGAGCTTTTTTAATACCGCGAAATGGCCTTTCATAATACGCCACTTCTCTGTATTTACCAAAAAGGCTTGTAAAGTTAACAATATGGCTCAAATCCCTTGCCAAATTGTATGAACCCCGTATGGTTGTATTGTTTTTCGTACGCGGAAAATATACAGCTTGTAGTTTGGAAACCCTGAATGCAAGTGTAACGGCAGGTCGGGTTCAAAATCATTCGGGAATTGGAAAAGTTTTCAAAAACCGAATTATACTTCTCCTAGGGCGTGTTTCTCTACCGAAAGAGCAAGAGAATGAATATTTTTATGCATGTTTTCCATGAGATAAAGTCGAATTTTTATGGGAATCGAAAATCAATTAGAAAGTAGTCATTTTTAGAGTGCAGTTTTTGCATGCAGCTGGAAAGAATTTCTTTCAAAAGCCGGCATCCTGAGTTAAATAAATTATTATTATTATTATTATTATTAGAATTGTGCTGCGGGACGATTAGTTTTACAATCCTTCTTAATTAATCTTTTCGAAGCGAAAACGCATTTCGGAATTTCCGTTGACGTTTCGTGAGTTAGCCCCCTACTCTAAGTGGTTCTCGCCACCCAACCCACGCTGTTTGTAACTTCGGCTCCACTTTCCGATTCGTACACTGTAAATTGGAATATGCAGGCCCATAAGAGCACCTCTTTAGAATGGAAGTACACATCGTATAACTTACTTGAGACTTTTTATGCGCAGTAGACCAAGTGCGAAAGTTGCATTATTTACATAGGTTGTTCGCGTAAACTTGAATGCACAGTTGCGCGCCCGATGATGTAAGCGCCTTTGTACTGCCACGCCCGACTTAGCCTGGCCGACCCATGAACGCCGGCATTGGCAGTTCTTTTAACATCAGTTATGGTGGAGTTTAATGGCCCGAGGATCAAAGCTTCTGCATATTGCTGCCTACCCGAAGTAGCGGTTTTTTCAAAAAGACATTTTACAGTTGCGAAAATTTCCATAGCAGTAATCAGAAGACGAGGTGGCGAGCATACGTAGCTTTCGATAAATTCTCATCGGGCCAGGACAGTTATATAGAAATGGGGTAGAAGTCAAACATGTCAGCGATAAGAGAAATCGATAGTTCTCGTTAAAACACAGGCGGAGTGTGGGATTGTGGGAGAGGGGGGTAGGGCGGGGTGGGTTAGTAGTCATTGTCAGGGCCAGAGTGAGAGCGGAAGTGCGCGGGGGGAGTTGCACCGTTAGTCAACCTTCGACCACTGTAGACGCGGAGCCTGAACGTGGTTCCTCTGTGCGCATAAGGCCGGCTTTCGTAACCTAATGGCGGCCGCTTCCGCTGTCGCTAACAGGCGCTGGCCTAGTAGCTTAGGGTAGCTCGATGGGACCTTATAAATCGCGCGAAAAGCTTCGTTGGGGTCCACACGATGTCCGTAATCGACCACATGCGCAAGAATGGCGCTGCTTATACTCCTCGTTTCGCCTTTTCCCAGCCACGCCGGGAGGTGTTCGCGTATTCTCTTGGATAAGCGCCGACTCGTGCGACCAATATAACCTGCTCCACAGGAGCAAGTGAAGGAATATATGCACATTGAGGTGGTCTGCGGTGGCAACTTATCCTTGCCTTCCCCGCGTAAAATAGGGTTAGTAAAGAATGATATTTGAACCCTTGCTGTTCGGAAGGTTCGCGAGACAGCTTGCTCAAGGCGTCTCCTTAGGAGTTCACTGGTCGCGTCCCCTTGGAAAGGGAGTTTGAGGAACAAAGTTTTTTTCAGTGGTCGATGTGGCGGGTTTGACCGGTCTTTCGGCAATGTTCTTTACAATGAACCTGTCAGGATACCCGTTTCCTCGAAGGAAGTCCTGGATTTTTCTGATCTCCTCCTCGATGCTATCTGTTGAGCAAATTTTTCTAGTTTTTTTGTGCCAGACATCGGACTAGATTTCGTTTTTGTTGGAGGGGTACGAAACTGGCAAAGTTCGTGTATTGTCCAAACCAGGTTTTCTTCCGATTGACGCTTCTTCGGACACTCCCGTCAGGTCTCCTGCTTAGAAGAACATCTAAGAAAGTGAGCGAACCGGCCATTTAGATCTCCAGCGTGAATTTGATCGACGGATGTGCCTGATTTGCCGCATCTAAGAGGGTAGCTACGTCGGTTTCTGCAGTGGCAATTGCAAAGATATCATCAACATAGCGACCGTAATGTTTAAGCTTATCGATATGATCGCTCAGTTGGGATCTCTCTAATTTGCCCATGAAGACATCTGCTAGGAGAGGTCCAATGGGTGAGCCCATAGCATTTGACCGACCTTTATTCCCCTAGTCTCCGGTCTGACATACAGGGTTTCGATTTCTTCTGGGGTTTGGACTGAACTCCCCCTACTAATTCTGCTGGTCATATGACAGCCCATACAGAATGGGTTGCAGACGGTTGGAAGTCAGTCAGCGTCGGAACTCTAATCACTGGGCTGTTGACATAAGTCGTGTAGACTTTAGTAGGTCATACTTACGGTGCTTGAGAGGTGAAATCAGTCAAGATAGCCCGGCTGCAGAATCATGAGTCGTCCTGTCTATAGTGCAGTCCTGGAATGCTAACAGTTGCATTGCCATATACAAGAAACGCACTGGAATGACTTCCGGCTTTTTTCATACTTCAGTTGTTTATTCTCCATATCCGGACCAGAACGATCCGAGTTTTGAAAGGTAGTACATTTTTCGCAGTCTAATACAGCACTTAGCATCCACGGGTTAAAGAACAGCGGGAGGTAATTACAAGTGTGCAAGGTCATACTCGACTGACATTAATAGATATGGTAAGGTCGCAGTTGGTAGCCAGACATTATACGTTGATACTGTCGACGTACGTACTTGTTATCAGTGGGTGTGCTTACCTTGTCTAGGGAACTTGTTATCAGTAGGTGTTCTCTTACCGAGTTAGGCAGGTCGCCCGTTGCCGTCAGGCTGTTGGGTGTAGTGAGGGTAAGGGTAGGCGTAGGTTAAGTTTTATGCTTAGGGTTTGCGTTTTAGTGTCAAGTTTCAGTGTTATGGTTTGGTTTTAGGTTCCCGTTAGGGTTCCCGTAAGAGTCGGGGTTAAGGTTAGGGTTAGGGTTAGGGTTAGAGTTAGGATGATGACTAGGTTTTGGGTTAGTGTTAGGTTTTTGGACTTTGGTTACTTTTAGGTTTTGAGGCTTAGAGTTAGGCTTTACGGTTGCGGTCAGGGTTGGATTTTAGGGTTTCGCGTAGGTTTGAAATTTCTGCCATTATTCCACCTACTTAAAACTTCCCAGCACTTTCCCTGGTAACTTTAATTTTATCCAGAAACTCCAGCATTCCTCTACCAACCCTTCCATTTACCCCACCCATATAACCTTCTTTCCCACCATTCCCTTATGACAGGGACCTGGCTGTCCGCCTCCCCATTCCTGGCCTTTTAACTACCATCAGTCAGCCATACTCAACCCCGGGTTTTGCTACCTCTAAGGCTCGATCTCATGACCTGTTGGTCAGAAGTCCAAAGTCCCAGCCAATGAGCCGCTGGAGCTGGGTATGTTTGGCTGACGACAACAAATAAGTCATAAATGGCCATTCCAGTCAGGCGTCAGGGGATGAGACCAAAAGACCCACTGCTCCTACTTCTTATTTCAGTCTCTCTTGTCTTTGTTGGTTGTGCTCTTCGGCCTATAATACTAGCTTCTGTGTGGCTGATAGCGGGGCTGGAGATTGAGCCGCAAGGTACAAAGCGGGACGAGCATGTCTCGAAAAGCGATCGGTAAGCGCCGCCTCTACCAGACAATCCTGTCTTTGCTGGTAAACGAGACATGTCGCTTTCCGTTTACTTCCAACCGTACGGCGGACACCGTTTTTTCGTCGCATGCTTAGTGTGAGCATCTTAAGTCTTGACTGACAGAGCGTTGGACTTTGGTACTCGTCGGAACCGGAGATTCGACTTCAAATATCGAGTCACGTGGTCTTCCAGTCCAGGCAGGAGTGCGGACGGTGGCTAATAGGCCTTCAGTGGCTATGCTTAGCGCGCATTGGAAGTACTGGCTACCTGGGGCTACGCGACCGTCTGCGGGGGGGGGGACTCAGGGGGGATGTCGTGCCGTGTCCTGCAGTTGGGGCAAGCTGCAGTGCAAGTTAGGTCACATACCATCAAAAATCACTGAATGTACGTAAATGCACCGAAACATAAACCCCCGAATCTTGATTGACTCTTTAGCGATGGTGTTTCGGAAACACGCCCAATAAATAAGGCTTTAAGCAGTTTTTGTAAAATGGCCATTTCTGGCATATTAGCCATCGTCAGTTAGTCATATCCAACCCCGACGTGTGGAACATCTAGGGCTCGATCCCGCGACCTGTTGGTTAGCAGTCGAATGCATTCAACCGCTGAGCTACGGGCTCCCTGTCCTGTCGATTGCGGTCGGTAGAGGGGCATTCACCGGTCGTGTTATGGAGCGGCGCATGACATAGGCAGAATAGCATTTGTAAATGTCCGACTATAGCGTACCTGACTTCTAAAAATGGGTTAAAATAGCGAACCAACGGAAAAGGAGTTTATCATAATTTGAGTTGTAACTCGGCGCTTGCTTAGTCTTGGACAGCATGCACGTTCACATTTCCTCCGTGATTTTTGGAAGATCAGCATTTTCCCCGCCTCTTCACTAGTGGGTTTCTTTTCAGCATTTGTTATCGCGGCCAGGTACTTTTATCAGGGGCACGAAAAGCAATGTAGCCTCTTTAGGAAATGACAAGGTTAAGGTTCCCACCTAAGTCTCGGATATTGTTCTCGGGTCTGAATGCTGTCTCGCATTGTCATGCAGCAGAATGATGCCTGTTCTACTGACAATAGAGGGCTGCTTATACGGTCTGGCCTTTTTCAGTAGCTCGAAGTGAATTACGCCTATCATATTCCACTAACTACAGAGGAAGACTTTTTGGGGCATAGGTCTGGTTTTGGCATAGGAAGTGATGTCTAACTTGCGAAAGGACATTGGCGTTTGCGCTTGTTAACGCAAAGAACCCATTTTTCATCTCCAATGACAATTCCATCGAGAGGTGATTCCCCTTCCTGTCTGATTAGCAAAGGGTTACAGCTTCTGGAACGTCAGAACTTGTTTTCTGTCCAAAGCTGCTCTGCGACCTAAATTCATTGTCTACTGACTTCCCCCACCGGTGGGCAATGACGAGTTTAATTTTAGCTGATAACTCCTCTTTGGTCTGACGGGAATTTGCGTCGCGCGAAATATCATTAAAGGAGAGGTTGAAACCGCCAAATTTAAAATTTGGCAGCCAGCCACGGCACTGGCAGACGCTGCAATTTGTTTTCGCGTCAGTTGTTGCGTTGTTCCACCTACAAGATTCGCACATCTCATAAGGACAAAGATGACTACCTTCGGATTTGATCTCTCTCATTTCGTTAGGTTCAGTCTGAAAAAGTTAATATCATTGTACAAGAACCAAGAACTAGCCGATTTTAAAAGACATATAAAGTGGATGTGCTATCTTATGGCATGTTAACCGCAATGGTTAAATATGTCTCCGATTTGAAAGCATTACTTAAGTAAGGCTGTGATACTAATTATCTTGCAGCATGATCCAAAGATTTCTCACTAACATAAGGATGCCGGCTTTTGAATGAGCTTCTTTTCAACCGTCTGCAAAAACTACGTTCTGAAAAAATGACTACATAACTAATGCGTTTTTCCCATTGATCTCAATGCCCCTATAAATTCAATTATATTTTGTAGAAAACGTGCATGGAAACATGCTTTTTTGCGCTAATTTGGTGGCAAATTGTGCCTTTTGCAAATTTTCTACTTGGAATAAGTATACTTAAGTTTTAAAAGAGTTTATAATTCTGGGATTTTTAAGGCCGTAGGATGCCTATTTATACAGCATCATATTATCACGCATATTAATGCTTCTAATACAGTATACGACCAGATCTACATCCATTGGATAGTTTTATGAGTCCTATATGACATCTTTCTGACAGCGTAGAGAAATATTTGTTATTTCTTTGGCGGAAAGTATGCAGCTTACAGTTTTGAAGCCTTGAATGGAAGTTTAACAGCAGGTGGGACAATAATTAATTGGGAGTTGCGAAAATTCCTAATGCAGTAATCAGAAGACGAGGTGGCGAGCAAACGTTTCCACATTCAGCCTGTGCTTTAAGGCGAACTTTAATCGATTTATCTTATCACTGACGCGTTTTTTCTTCTTCTCCCTTCCCATATAATTGTACTGGCCCAACGAGAATTATTTGGGAATTGAAAAGCTTTTAAAAAGCAAGAGATGCACTCTTTAAAATTACGAATTTTGGAAAAGACGCGATTTGCTTCCAGATACGTACAAGAAGGAATATTTTTGTGCGTGTCTTCTACAGAATATATTTAAATTTACTAGTGTCGAAAATCATCGGCGAAAATTTATACTTTTTAAGTAGTACTTTTTTGCACTGTCGTTGGTGCAGACAGCCGCAAAGAAGCTCATACAAAAGCCGGCATCCAGGTGTAATTGAAATATCTTTGGATTTTGCCGTACGATAATTAATATCTCGACTTTATTTGAGTAAACTTTTAGAATTGAGAACGTTTTTCAGAATTTCGGTCAAAATTTCATGAGGTAGCACCTCTACTGAAATTTAATCAAGCAGACATGGACATCTAATGAATAATATTCAAATTAAGACCACAAAAACGGCATTTCTTTCATGTATCCCTGGTAGTGTATGCGTCTTAAAGGGCCAGTAACTTTGACTGGAGCGACGGCAATCAAGCTCCCGTAACTTTTAAATATTCCATTTGTTTGCTTCACCAAATATGAGCAGTGATCTGGTCGCCAGGACTATTCGTCATTACCCAACCTTCTGTAGTAACATTTCCCATTGCCAAAAGCAATAAACTCATAAGTTTTTTACGCTGACTGAACGAAGAGCTTATCTCAGAGGCAATATCAACGTGGCTGGATAATGAGGTGGCTTTAGCTCACAAAATTTGACTGTCGGTCGGCAGGTGGTGAAAAGATCAAAAAGGCCTGCTGGGCC
>CACRXP010000916.1:186665-197185 GCA_902702965.1 Spirometra erinaceieuropaei | reverse complement strand
GAATAGAAACTGGCGAAAAAATTCAACAATTATCTACAGAAGCACTAATAGGAAATAATTCCTTATGCGAAAAGAAAAATTCAGGGTTTCGGGTGAGCCGATATTTGTGTTGTACTTTACGGACATTTTGGCCTTGACTACGTGCTAGAACTCAATGAATAGCAGTGGTCTAGGAGGTCCATGGATTTTAGAAAAATCAGGAGGAGGAAAGGTAACTAGGACATAAAGCGTTTCAGATGAATGCAGTGAGGTAGAATGAGTCCTCGACGTCCAATGAACTGTGACCGAAAGCGACAGATAAAACCCGAAGAATATTCTCAATTCTCCAGGCAAGAAACGCACGACCGACAGTTACACGAGTAAGTATATTAACTGAAAACACATAACATTAGACTGTTACAGGCCTTAACATGACGGCTGAGCCACACACGGTGTTAAGTACTTTCCCGCGGAGTTAAGTGTGCGTGCTCTCTACACATCCCCCCTGCAGTTGGAAATGGTCCCACTTGCTTGTACAGAACTACATCAAACCAGGAACATACCGGGGGTGGGTGTGGGGGTAAATTGCCTGACCCATTTCACTGTGCCACATTGTACAGCAGATATAAATCTTCCGTGCATTTTAGTGGAGAATATTTCAAGGAAATCTGTCACTGCCAGAACATTACTGAATGCCATAAAGGCCACGTTAAGGGACAGCCGTTGCTGCCTGGCTCCCAGTCCACCAGTAACTCCAAAGTACTCCCATGAGGGCCGAGTTATCCTGTCAGATGGCACCCCTCCAAGTCACGAACGTCAGCGCACCAGATTTATTATTAGTGAGGAATGCATTGAGGCGGATTTCCCACTGTTGACCTCATTATCTTTTCCCTCGTCCATGCCGTAATAGACTGTCTGAGCCTGTTTTTCAACAGTTGATGGTATTGGGTGAAAGTGAGAGAGTAAGCATGCAAATTCTACAAGGCATAACCGCACTACGGCGGACAGTATTGACTGTCCACTGCTGGAAGAAGGCGCTGTAGAAAATTAGCGAGGCCGCTCGCGAATTGTTGGACTGTTGACAACAGCGCATTATCAGGCGGAGGGACGTGGTTTATTCCGTGATGTTTACCGCCACAATGTTTCTTTATGAAGCACACGAAATAAACAGCAGAGCAGATGAAATTGTCAACTCAAAAGTGTTATCGTCAATGCTCCCCCAGGTAGGATAGGAGGGCGTGTGTCGAGGCGCCAGACTATCTTGCCTTTACCCACCTGTTCATCATTCTTGAAGTTACTGTTTGCTTAACTGAATGGAAGGAACTAGACACAACGGGGCGCGCTTGGGATCTGTTGGATTGTCAGGTGGTTTGACATTCAATTATTAATTCTTTCATAACTCCTGTCTAGGATTGGCAGTCGCGTCCTTTGCGCTCGCTACGGGCATTTTGGATGAATTAAAGGTCCAGTCCCTTCGTGTTTTGTCAAAAATGGGCCTGACGCCACGGACACAGTTAGTAAAGCAGACGACCCCTCGTTAACTGAAGGATTGTGGATGCTGACTTGAATTTTCCACGAACTATCCACGCAGGTCATGTGCTGGACCATCGGGGGGGGGGGGGCACACTATGGCATAGTGTAGCGGCCGAGGACGTCAATGATAGCACACGCCGAGGTGGCAAAACACTGGGAAGAGATCCTGGCTAAGTTCGATCTAAATAGAGTTATCAGCATGTCGCGACACTCATCGATACGCAGGAGAAGAATAAACGTTAGGTAAGCAATAAGGTATAATGGGAAGAGATGAGAACTGGGAAGATAGATATGCTAGTAGTTATTGTAAAAGTGGGTAGAGTTACAGCAAGGGATTAACCTGTCTGGATGGTGAGGCGACATTGACATGCCAGCTAAATAGCTGGTGGAGAACGCAGTGTTGTGGGCAACCGTAGTTGAGGGTCGAGGGAGTTGCCTACGCTGACACACAGAGAGAGAGAGAGAGGGAGCGTGTGATGCGAGCGTTACGGAAAGTTTCGGGGAAGGGGTCAGCTGTAGAGCGGGGGAAGGGCACCGGTCGTTTTCACTGACATGTATTTACGCCATCTCCGTCTCAGATCTGCGTGCCAAAAGTGTCTCTTCATTTAAAAAACCCTATACAGACCATGGGGCGTTACTGTGGTACGCGTTATTTCGGCTGCGCGCCAATAACAAGTGTCACATCTAGGCAGGTGTGTTGGTGGCAAGCCGTGGCGTAGGCTCGTGCCGCGTCGCCGATCCCGGTCTTCTTAACTCTCTTATAATACCGGACTTATGCAGGTTGGGCAGGAGAGAGTGCAGTAAACGCTGCGCAAGTTTGCCATCACTGTAAACTAATTCACGCGCACGTCACGCTCACGCTACATTATCGGAATCAACAGTCGATCTGTCGGGCATCAAAATGGATCCTAAAGTACAGACTACACGATCATGTGCTACCACAGCGCCCATTTGGCCCATTCGTCCTCCACCTGGCCTTGGTTACGATCGCGAGCCGTCCTCAAAAATAGGCTGAAGTAAAATGCATTGATTCGATGATGTGCGAGAATTTAGTATGCTGCTATTCGGCCTTCAAATTAGTTATATTTCTTGCTCAGGTGATAATCCGCAAGGCTATCAGATTTCCACTTAAAGGTCCTTTCCGAGACTTATGCAGATAGGCAGTTAATTTTTTTTCCAACTGATTTGCCTTGGATTCTATTGTTACAATATCTGGCATTTTAGTTGCTAAGTGATGTCATTCGAAACAGTCATCTGGCGGGACCTGTCAGGATCCGCTTAAGAAGTTCGCCCTTGAAGGGTGACGTGTCACAAGCGGGTTAAAGGCTGCGGAGCCAATAAGTCCGCAGCTGTTATGACTCACGTCTATAATGTGTTGCTATCTCAGCAGTACTCGCACATAAACAAAGCTCTGAAGGGCGGATCAAACACGCGCATGTAGCCATGAACGAAGACGGCGTAGCACTACGACAATTCGACTGTCAATTCCGACGATATTCACCGCATGCCTCACAGCGTGGTGGGAGCAGACACGGTGGCTTGCGCGTGAATTAGTTTATTGTGATTGCGCTGCATCTGCGGCACTCCCTTCTCTTCACCCAACTGGACCCGCTGTCATGCGAAAGGCAAGAAGACCTGGAGACGGGATGGGAAGCAGGTGGTTGGCGTGGCCTGAGCATGCACATAGGCGTGCTGCCAACTTACATGTGACCCCCACGTATGACATTCGTTATGGGTGAACAGCCAAATCAGGTGTGCCGGACCCGGGCCTGGCCTCGTGTTGGCCCAACGCATCCATCACTTCACTTCATGTTACACGACAATTCAGCCTTCGCGATCAGCGATGACCGCTGTGTGCCCCACGGCATAGTGGGCACAGGGACGGTGATTTGCACACCATTTATTTTATAGTGATCGCAGACTTGCACCGCATCTACCGCAATCTCCCCCCCCCCCCCACCTGGGATCTGCGCCAAGACATAGTCAAGTAGACCGGAAGTGAGCATGAATGTTTTAATTGAAACCCAACAGCTTCAGGAAAATGACGGGAAAAAGTACTCCTCTTCTACGGATAGGCTTACGCTAAATTCCAGGGAGATACCTACTCCTACGTACTAACTTTAACCCAGACCTAACACAAACTCAACTCTAACTCTGACCCTTGTCTCCTGAAGTTTAGTGCAAAGCCACCTAAAGTTCGGGGGTATTTATGACAGTGTTTTACCATACAAAATATTCACGAACTGTTTACCATCGGTCGGGGAAAGTAAGAAAGTCAACCTTGGAAACTGAAAGCCCAGGGAAGACGCTGGAAGGGCCAATGATGAACCTAATTCCGCGCATATACCTTCTGAAGCGTTACAGAATCGGCGGAAAGGTGCTCGGGGTTTTAGTTACTACCCCCGTTGTCCAAGCGCATGCTAGAGCACCTTCCTGCCTGGCTGAAACTAGACACGAAAGTTCATCTTTAGCGCAGTTGTGTTTCATCTGGTTGACGTCAACCAAGCACTTTAAGTCATCTACAATGAGCCGCCAAGGCACTCAGTTTCTGCACTAACGGATAATTGTGAAGACAGAGGCGGTGGCCACGCGGTTAGCCAGCCCAACATCGTGCTTGCAAAAGACGTTCGCTCAGGCCTTGAAGCCGCCCTGGCTGAAGGTGAACTTCAAATTTTGGCTTCTGAATTCCGACGCGTTGCATAAACATAAATCACTGGAAGATTTTCCCCCCTTCCCTCCCCCGCCCTGCCCCTACACCTGACAGAACTACACTGTAATTACCACTTCTTTCTGACATGTTTGAACGCTGTTCGACCGGACCTTACTTATATTATTGTACAGCCCGGCAACAAATAATCGAATAGGTTCGTTCGCTCAATGTGATTTCTTCTAATCGGATAAACAACACGACTGAAATTGCACAGTGACCACCTTTCTCCAGGCGCCTGTTACAACGCCGCTCCCCTAGCGAGTGCTCGCACGTGCGCGCACCAGTGAAGGCCTGATTCTCGGCCAATCAAGGCTATGCAAACCGGCCAATCAACTCCAAGGCCGATCTAGACCTGCTCCCACTCAAGCCACTGTGACGCATCCCCCAATCCTACTTGGGGTGGCACCCTTGTGGAGTCGGTCGCATGCTCTCGTCCGGCGGCCAACTTGTTTCAACCTGTTCGGCATCCTTTATGCACAGAATACAGTATCCTCTCAACTGGCGTCCAACTGTTTCTATTTGGGACCGGACTTGAAGGTCGTAGTGGCTAGGGCCTGTCTGTGGCCTAAGCTGCCGTGGCAGTATGCGTGACGCGTCTGTATGAAGGAATGTTACTAGAAGACTAAGTTTAACCATTTCAAACGGAGAAGTGTGTTAGTCTGCCGCAATCGCTTTATTTGAATTCATCAGGTTGGTGAGTGAGGAATCCGTGAGATTGAATAAGACTAATTTTTTTGCGTTAGACAGGAAGTGGACAGACAACAGAAACTTTAACGAAGGTTTTGATCTTTGGACAGACAGCCTCTCCTCGGACGAGCACAATGATTGGTGCTTTACGAAGAGTCTGAACGAAAGTTAAGGCGACCAATCCCCATCAGCAGCTGATAGAAGTTCCTGCCAGCTGACGAGGAAAGATTTCTGACCAAATCCAAACCAAGCTCTTCGAGGGCTTGAAGCGAGATCACGGTTGCAGTACTGAATGAGGTTCTTGAGACTTCTGTTCTAGCTCTAAACAAGTTTTAGGTAAGGATGAAGTATGTAAAAACCTTAAGTAGTTTTTCAAAAACATACCTTCTTATTTAGGTAGGTGTGGTGTGGCCCGAAGACACAACTGAACGATGGTAGGGGACGCTCACCGATCGTTCATACGGAACTCACTCGTTCCGTTGTGCCTTAAGGGCTCTCTCTCTCTCGAGCCCAACCATCGGTGAGCGTCCCCTACCATTGTATATTCCCGATCGAAAACCGACAGGGCAACGGGCTCGTGGCCCGGTGGGTAGAGGCGCGGACTTCTAAACCAACAGGTCGCGAGTTCGAGGCCCGGGTGTTCCACACTTCGGGCTTGGGTACGGCTGGCTGACGACGGCTAATAAGCCAGAAATGGCCATTCCAGTCTCCCTTGTCTTAGTCGGTAATAGCATTCTACAGCTGGACGAGTTAGTTCCGTGCCGCGATCGCTGAACGTCCCTCTATCATTGTATATACCCGATCGCAACCGACAGTGCAACGAGCCCGTGGCTCAGTGGTTAGTACGTTTGACTTCTAATCAACAATTTGCAGGATGGAGTCCCAGGGTTTGCACACCTTGGGGTTAGGTATGACTGACTGACGACGGCTAATAAGCCAGAATTGGCCACTCCAGTCTCTCCTGTCTTTGTCGGTAGCGCCATTCTGTGGTTCATAACAGTTTGCCTGACGAAAGTTAGGCAAAGGTGTCATGCTGTACGCGGGCTTTGATCTTCACTAGTGTCATTGACATCACAGTTACCCGAATGGGGTTGAAAGTTAGGGCTTGGAATACGGTTGGAGTTAAAATTAGCATTAGGAATAGGGTTATTCCTAGGGCCGAGGTTGTCGGGCATGGGTTATAGTCTTCATTTGCGGTTGAGGCCAGGCTTGAGGTTTAGAATTAGAGTCCGGGGTTTGGGCTAGGGTTTTAGGGTTTGGGTTAGGAATTTAAGGCCTAGGGTTAAGGTTGCGGTTGCGTCCGAGTCTTCCTTAATGCTGACGGGTTAAGGGTTAGGGTTGCCCACTGCAGCCGTGGCCATGGATGGCGTTAAGGCCATAGTTAACTACGGTTTCCCCAGCGGGCTATATACCATATCCCTGTCAAGTCTTATGCATCTCCTGTCGGTTGTAGTGATTGCGCCTAGTTCACTAACTTCGGGAAATCGTAGGCGCGGCTCGGTTGCAAAACCTCAGTGTAACGGTAGTGTTCTGCTTGCATCCTTGGACGTTTGTGCCAGATAACCAATATTTATTTCAAGGTGAGCTTACAGAAGTAGGATAAGCGGCAGATTTCAGGACAATACGACAGGGCTAACTGCAGCGTTCTTGTAAGCAAGAAGGAACTTCTAATGAAAAGTATATTAATTTGTACGGGTGGATGGGTTTTAATCTGGACATGTAGGGAAACAAAGAGTTCCGCATACGCATACAGCACACTCCCAAAGTCTCTGAAGTATAACTTTCAAGGTAAATGCCTTAAAGATGGTTTTCTTGCGGTTGTACTGACTCGTGAAAACCAAAGCGATACTTTTCCTCCATCTTAGAGATTCGAACATTTGGTTTTGGACTGTCAGTTCATGACCCATTTGACGAAAGATCACGGACTGCTCACCAAAACCCTTGTAGCGCACGAATCGTCCGCCCCTCATCCACGAAAGTTATGCCGCGTTTGAAAAACGTTCAATCTTCAAAAGAAGATACAGTTCGGTTTATGCAGTATCAGAAATATTTTGTTTTATCAAAACCATCAAGTCAAAAAGGCTTCATGAAAAGTAAATTTCTTAAGGTCTAGTATAACTGTCAGCAATGAGGGAAAATCTAGCAAAACGACAAAATGATGAAAGACAATAGCAGATACAGCGTATTACCACTCCGTTGATTGTCCTTTTTCTTTTGTGATTTCTACAAAACGGGAGGATATAGAAACTATTGAGTTGTCTGTGGTGTTTTGGTCTATACCAGTTTTAAGCCCAACATCCAGCTTCGGCCGCATTGAAAGGTGTGTTCTTGCCCCGTCGCATTTTCTTTTGCCCAGCTCAAAGAGATTTTCGATGGGATTGAGGCCAGAACTAATGACAGGAATAAATATGCTCCATAGGCCTCAGGCAGAGAGGCCTAGAAGAGATTTACTTGAAAACTGTCTTGCTTATATTAATGTTCTCCGATAGAACACTGCGTAAATATATGAGGCTTTAAGATGAGATACTAAATAACGTAGATTATTTGCATATCAAGGGAATGCCCGATTTTAAAAGGTCTTGGTATGTTTTCCTACCGTATAATAAATCCACAATGAATTCTTCTCTAGTAAAAGTATGACTGCGTCTCAACTCGATTCAATAAACAAAAATAACCACACCGAATACATACGGCACTCGCTCTCAACTGCCAATCACGATATTTCATGAATTGGGTCATTGTCTGTGGCTCCTCGTTGCCTATAATAGAATTTGAGGTTTTACGTCTGTTGAAGTAAGCAAGAACATGATTCTTTAGATTATTTTTATGAATAAAGGCGAACAACCGAGTTCAATTTTTATGGCTGAGTAGAAAAGAAGAAGGCGGATCAAGCGCCGCAAATATTTGTTCATTTTTGAGCTTAAGCTTCATGCAGGATTTCATAGCCAGAGAATGACAACAGCCATAGGACAAGAAACATAGGATACTCCAGTCAAGCAAAGAACAACTCCGTAGGTCTGAAGGTGACGGCGCAGGAGGCTGTAGCGTCTAGGCGGATGGTGCTTACTCAGTGCTCTACAATCGTTAGACCAGATCTCGAGTTGTAGAAAAAAACAGGAGTCACCAGAATGAGGGAACAGAAAACTCAGTTGTCCTCTCATACGGCATTGGGTGATGGCTGAGCCAGGGCTGGTGTTGACTGCGTCCAGCCATGCCTGAGAGTGGTGGCAGCTGCTTTTGTAGATAGCTTGCACATAGCTTGTCTTCCCAGCAGTTGTCTAGGGCACTGTTCTAGCCCCTTCTCTGTGAGCTGTTAAGCATTAATGTCTCTAAATAGGACTGTCTAGACATCTCAGACGGCCGCCGAACTCCACTATGTCTCATTGCTTTGCTTTGTAAAGAGCGACCGGAATTAACTTGGGTCGCCTCCGCGATTACATGTCGCCCTCTTCTTATAGCTTTTGAAGCAGAGGTAAGGAGGAGGGATGGGAAGGGATTCAGAAATACTGGGTGTATGGGATAAACACAACACCGCATACCCTCATTTGGTTTAGTCTGTCGATCGAGGCAGTTACTGGGTTGTGACCACCAGACAGAGCCTATCTTTGGGGAGCCACATATGGAAAATGGGTGTCACTTAGGGGGCGTACGAAGTATTCGCCACCTCGACATTTTGCAAATCAAAAGTCAAACAGGGCAGAGCTTGGGGAGACTTTACCGCGAAGACAATTTCTGCCCATTTGTCGCGTCATCATCCTCAGGTAGTCGTGCCCAATCCAACTTTGGAGAACTTGAGAGTGCCTGTCGAAACCAACAGGACAACGCGCTCGTGGCTCACTGGTAGAGCCTTGGACTTAAAAAACACTCAGCGCACAAAGATTTCAGACCCTAATTCCGGATTATCTAAACCTTGAGCTGGGCATAACTGACTGGCGACAGCTAATAAGCCATAAATGGCCACTCCGGTTCCCCTTGTCTTTGTCAATACTAATTTCTGCATCGTAATTGGTTGTTGTGCGAGAGCTTTACATTGAGCCCGCAGTCCTATTGGCGAACTTCCAGCGTCTAAGCGATGTGAGTGTACTTAGGGCACCATAACCATCCGACCAAATCCCGAGTTGTAGGGAAAGACTGAAGTCATCAAAATGAGGGATTAATTGTATACAGAAACTCGAGTTGTCCTCTCAGACGACAGTGGCCGCTGGCGAAGCCAGGACTGGTGTTAACTGCGTCCAGCCATGCCTGAGGGTGATGGCAGCTGCTTTTGTAGGTTTGCGGGGCAATCTGAAGGGATGTCCAGTCGCGGTGTGTGTTGCATTCACCAAGGGGTGGTGTTTAAGTGGCTTATGACGCTGGTTACAGGGGCGTTGCGCGGTCTAATGGCGCATGGGCAGCTGCGACTCTGTATGGACGCACGTGCGTCCGAATTAACGTCGGTCGAATGGCTGCAGGTCAACGCGTCTGGAACCGCTCCCTGCGAAGGTGAGTGACCTTGACGCAAGGGGACCCTGAACAATGACGCCCAACTGGTCTTGACGGCTGTCCGCAACAAATCCGTTCATAGGTAGAAGGCCAATATTCCGGGTGGTTGAGGTCTCAGCTTGAGCAACTATTTAGTTGGCTGTGGAAGACAGCCACTTGTGATAATGCATCACCTCATCGTACGGTACGTTCGCATTTGTGTGTTCACAGTCCGAGCTTCGGTACGACCCGACTTGTGTAATTAGAATGACGGTTTTAATACGAGATAAGTTATTCTACACCAGACTGAGCACTGGCTGTTACTCGGTGTGACTGTAAACATCACTTATTATTCATCACTCCTATTGTTTGAAGTTTTCTTCCCTTTCTGGCTAAATATCAACTTACCAGCGGCGCCCTATTCAAAGTCCGTTATTTTTTGAAAATTGCCTTTTGATTAATTTTCAATTATCGTGTCCACTGTCTTTACTAAAAGACAACGTACGATAAGAACTTCGGCAGAAATGTATCTATTTTCTATGTCATCTTGCACTTTGTCCTTCGCGTTGCCCACCTGCAAAACCCCCTCTGTCACCATTCAAAGTATGACATGGTCCAGATTCTACCTCAATTTAGTTGTGGGTTCTACACCCTATGGTTGCCCTCAGTGTCTCTGATCTTTATTACCGGGCTACACACGGTGGCTTTGGGTTCATGAGTAATTTCAGCACCCGGTCCCACAACAATGCATTCATCAGCTACTGATATGGCAGAAGAGCATGTCCTCGATAGGGCTTCCCTTTGAGCCATCTAAGGGCGAACACGTAGGCACCGAGTTATAGAGGTCGCGGAGATATCAGACCTAGGTATATTGTCATCCGAGCTATATCAGTGAGACTGAATCCGTTTGGAGAGTGATTTCACAAAGTTTCCTTTGTTAGTCACCGGATGGTGGCTGTGAAAGCTGAGTGGGTGTGCGCTGATTCTTGTCTTCCTGCTAAACTATTTTTGTTTCAGTTTCATTGTTAGTGTTGCGGACAGACATCATATCGGCGTCCTCGTTCGAGGCCACGTCGCGTCAAGGTCATTCACCTTCACATTGAGCCGTTCCAGACGCGCTGACCTGCAATCACTCGAACGCCCATGCGTC
>CACRXP010000916.1:150045-172144 GCA_902702965.1 Spirometra erinaceieuropaei | reverse complement strand
GCTCACAAAAGAGGCTGCGTCCGAACTCTGTTCCACCGGGCCTACCGTTATTACAGCAGCAACGATCTCCTGAACAAAGAGCTTGCTCGCCTGTATCGATTATTCCGCTCTAAGGGATATCCGCTCAGTTTCGTAAAGAACTGCCTCAGGCACCAGACACAATCGCGGGACCCCGGCCCCAACAGAAAGATTGTGACACGAAAATTCTACTCCCTGCCATGTATGCGTGGAACTTCTGAAATAATTGCCCCGCAGTTCAACCGCTCGGGTATTCACGTTGCCCACAAACCGGCATCTTCACTACGCGCAGCACTATCTCGAGTGAAGGATCCCATCCCCTAAAAGCAACAAACAAATGTAATTTTTCGCATCCCGTGCGCAAACTGCTCTTGCGTGTATGTAGGCCATACGGATCGACGCCTGAGCACCAGTATAAATGAACACAAATTAGCTATCCGTCGGCGAGACCCCTTTCCCTCGTCTTTGTTCATGCACTCCAGTACGACCACCGATTCAATTGTGATGGTCGTTGCTACGGCTAACTTAGAGCGAGCGAGGGAATTTCTTGAGGCTTGGTACTCCAATGAGGGTAATATCAACTGCCACGTTGACTTAGATGCCCATTACGAGGGTCTACGTCCACGACTGACTGCCCCCTGCATTTTGAAAACAAGAGTTGACAAAAGGATTGAGCGACGTTTATAGATTCTGCCCTGTTCTGAACGCGAAATGTATTTAATGGCTTTTTAGGTGATCAAACGCGCGAGTACATTTTTGGAATACCTTGCATACAACTGAAGGGATAAATATTCCAGCAATTTTTCGCATTTAAGTCAATTTTAAAGCATAATTTTCCCGTTCGATTGGACCATATGCCGTATCTTCAGTTTGTGAAGAAAATTATGGATCCGTTTTTTCAAAGCTTAACTTTTAAATTAAAATTGGAAAGGTCTACAGAGTTCATACATTGAAATCCTGAATCCTCATTTTCTGAAAAATGCCAAAAATTGGTTCTGAAAGGTCCGTCACCAAAGTTCTCAAGCAAATAAGATTTAAGCTTCTATTGACTATCTTTTGTTACGCAAACTTCATGTTTACATATTATGCGCCTTGTGGAAGCAGACTTGTAAGCTGTCCCACATATAGGACAAACCCGTCTATCCCACCACCATCCCTGAACTAGAAAAATAGTAATCCCCTCCGCTTCGCACACAGGACTTTGAACTCGGACGAAATTCTCAGTGGCGCGTTCGCGCCGAACTTATTAGTTGTCTTCCAGTCGTAGCACGTTGACAGATTGACTTAAGGCTTATAACCCTTCTCGGTCTGGCTTTTATATCTGGAAACGGCTTTATGTTTGAAAAGGTTCTAATTTACTTGATTAATGTGAACGCTTGTAGCAAGGCAGACTCCTTCTGGCTACAAAGCCACGAGCACGCAGTGCATCTTGTCAACCGATTTTCGGCGAACGTCAAAGCCTAAATTGTGAAGTCTAGTTGTAAAAATTCGATCGACTTCCACAATGCCTCGGCTTGTTTGCCCTGTCCTTTTAAATTAGCCAGAAAATGATGCTGCAGAGTTCAGTAAACTGTTCCTGATTTGATATGTTCTTAGGACGCAAACGCTGGTAAACTGGCCGGAAGCACAGTTTTTATCTATTTTTCTGAATGAAAATCGGAACAGAGATAACATCGAGGATGTTTACTGGGTTTTTAAGAGGGCGAGAATGAATTTATGATTAAACACTGCGACATAAGTTGCACAGCCGTTGCAGAATCTTGGCGGGCTGTAAGTCAGTTTACTGAAATGCAATCTTAAACTTTTCCTCGTCTTCCAAAACCAAGTCGGATCAATGCTCTTTAAAAAATTGTGCACCCGAAAGTGCCAGTGATTTTTTCCAATAATTTTGCTCGTGTATGTCTTTCGCCGACCTCACTATCTGGTCTAAACTACTTCTCTTGCGTAACTAATCGGACACGGAGATCGTAGGCTGGCAATTTATTTCATCTAAGTTATATTAAAAAATCCAGTAGGACTGACTTATATGGTCCGCTAAACAGCACATAATAACGGGAACCGCCTGCAATACGAGCGACTTTGAGTCAACTTCTAGTGCAATTAGGGTAAGGTTTAAAGTTAGGGTTAGGATAAACTTAAGGATTGGGTTTAAGGCTGGATTTAAAGTTAACGGTAAGGTAAGTTGAGACCAAGTTTAGAGCTATGGTAGGGACTAGTGTTAACTTCAGAGTTAAGGTTTGGGGTAGGCTTAGGGTCAAGATTAGGAGGACGGTTCGGTTTCGTATAAGGGTTATTGTTGGGGTCATGGCACGGGGGTATTTCGCTCTTTCCGGAATTATACGCAGTTCTACATTTAGCACTTAGACGCGACGTTCCTTTTCCCATGTCCTGTTTAGGGGGCTATATAAGTCGGTCATACCAATGATTTACTAATACTTCGTTCCCTAAGTATGTCGCTGAAAGCTGTCCTCATTGTTTCCTGCAGGGACTTTGCCACAGACGATCATTAGCTCCCCTGTGGGATAATCTAGTTTGCCGGTACGTGCATACAGTCAAGTTCCACGAAGCAGTTAGGAGAAGTGACAGTCGAAAATTAAAACAAACATTTCGCCCGCCTGACGCTCCGGATCTCGGGGACAGCAACGAATTGAGGCTGCAGATACCAAAGGGCGCAGCAAGATTCAAAATCTACACAACCGCAGGCCTATTAAAATTACCAACTCGCACACTTTGACCGCATAAAGGCTTCGATGTCCACAGCCGAGTCGTTCCTACCCACGATTTCGCCATTAGTTTTGCTCACTGGTACCGTCACACGAGGCTCTGTGAATCCGCATGATCCTGCCTGATTAATTACTCAGCACAGACAGTCTTGGTCATGAATGAGCAGGGGAGATGAACTACGCACCGGGAATCCATGCATCTTTTGACTTATATGATTGCCACCTCTTGAGGGGGTCTTAGTCTCTTTTGGACTAGGCCCATCGAGCAAGCCGCACTGCTTGTGCGTGTTCTGTCATCCGCGTCCAGAGTGGTCACCATGTTTCTCGGATGTGACTGTCCTGCCCGTAATTGTACTAGATGTTTTAAACGATTTCAGACGTCTCATGACGCCCAATGACTGCTTCTCTGTCTGCAACGCCAACTACGAGTGGCTTAGGAAGTCGGCTGATAGCCTCTGGAACGCTCATGACTTACGGAGGCATCAATCTAGATTTAAATCAGTTAGGTTTGATTCCCCGTTTGAGCTTTATATGCATCAGTTCAAGAGGTCATACACGCTGACATGCGGTCTAAGTGCCTTTTGGAAGTTCTGTAATTAGGAAGCCTTGTCTCTTTGGCCCACTGCAAAACCGTTATCATACCAATAGGACTTCCTTTTGCAACTATGGAGGCTCACTAATGAGATCGCGGATACTAACTACTTGTGCGCGGACGACCTAACAGTTATCGCACGGGGTATGTGCGGACACACGCTATTTATGGGGGAACCGCTAAATTTGATAGGTGTGCTATTAACCGGAAACTACAATTTATAAATGCTGTAACCTATGTGCAAAACCCAACACACCCACTGCTGTTTCCGATGGAGAATTCGAGAGGAAACTAAACCCCTTGAGTGTTTCCTTGTTGTTTTTACGTACCAACTCTTTTCTGCTTCGTTGCCAAGCGCTTCGCAGCAAATTTTACCCAGCTGGGACCTCGAACCCAAGAATTTATCAAAGTGAAAAGCTGCATAGGAACAAACGGCAGAGACCACTTCAGGTGGATATCCAAAAAAGCAAGAGTAGTGTATTTTGTTCACAAAAATAAATTAAGAAATATTTTACCTTGAATGGAAGTAAAGATTCGCACCTCAGGACCAAAAAATAGGAAGTAAGTGAGGATTCGGCAACAGGGACGTGTAGCATATTTACTCGATGTTTCAAGACTAACCTACCCTCATAGTTAAACACCAAACAAATTCCTGCAGACGAGACTGTCTCCTTGATGCCAGGTAGATGGATGGGAGGTCGGCTCGATGGTCACTTAAGTTGCCCTAAGTATAATAGGATACCTTCAGCTCTGAAAAAGTTTTGCATCTCTTTGGGAACTTTTTTGCTTGCTGGTGGAGTTGAAATGTCAGACAGTTTCTACAGCAAGAGACATAGTTGCTCTGTAAAGGATGAATAATGGATAACAATTACGGGTGGAAGACTAACAGTCAATGTTTATAGGTCAAGATAGACACTTTTTAATTTGAGACAAACAGGCAGACGTTTCTTTTATCATTGTTACCTTTCCAAATGAATTTGTCCGCCACATTCATTACTTATGCCGACAAAAATAGGTCAGTCAAAAATGAGGGCTTTGTAAGACATTGCTGGGTTTCGGTTGTTCACTGGATCGAATATTATCCTGATTGAGGCACAAATCCAGGCTTTCTAGTTAGGAAACAGTCGGCTAAATTCAGAAAGTGGGTTTTATTCGCCACATCGGTCACGTTTATTTGACGTTTTCTAAAACCAAATGTGCATTCCCACTGTTCTGGCTTGACTCGAAATCTTTAGTTCGAAAGCTTGGTGAACAAAATTACATTAGTTAACAAGAGGTTTTAAAACACGTAAAACGACACAGCTGACAAATTGAATTTAATACAAGAATGCAGCAAAGCAATTGCCCGGTTCAGACCACTAGGAGCACGCTGCGCTCTGCTACATCGAACGGAAAATAATTTTTATGATTGAGAGGAAATAACTGTATCCACGAAAAATGTACAAGAGTGAAGGTGGAATATCATGTGGCATTTTGAGAAATCGCCCACGACTGATTAAAAATAGTTGGTTATTACATTCAAAATCAGTAACCGGGCAAAAGTAACTCGATATTCCGTCAGATATGGAAATGAAAAATAAGGCCACTGATTCGTTTCGCTGATAAAATTACATTGCGATGATACATTAGCATATGAATATTCATTGATCAGTCGTACTTAATACTATTATACTAAAATTGTTGAATTTCAGTTCAGCTATTCGTATCAAAGCTCGGACCGAATCTGGGAATAGTCTTGCCAAAGAATTTAGTTCAGATTCCCATTTTTAATTTTGGGAACACTTAAAGACAATATGAATGAATGTATATGCATATACTTGAATTGTTTTTAACAGGTCAACTATAAAGGCACATCAGGCGACTTAAGATGGCGAATATGCCTAAATGCACCAAACTTCTCTACTCATATCGAACGGCGCTCCTAAATAATGATGACCAAATTTAGCTTAAACGAAAACACAAAAAATACTAAAAGCAATACTACATTGCTTAGAAATAAGACTTTTTGGAACAGAGGAAATTTAAAAAACACTGAAAATTGTGTCAACCAAGGTAAACTACGTTTCGGAAGTACATAAAGCCTGTCCATATAAATAACTGAGTAAATAAAACAGTAAAAGCGAAAATATTCAAAAAAGGTCCTTCGATGCAGTTTGTAACCGAAAATCTTTCATGAATTAATGTTATATCAAGCAAGCTAGCAGCATTTACTGCGATTTTTTCTTTTAGCATTCCTTGAGGTGCGGCTGACTAAGTCAAACAGGAGTTCGCTGTATTTCATCGGCAATGAAACCATACTAAAATTACTGTATATGTTCTATCGACGGCATAGTAACGCTCAAGTTCGTGAGTGTTTTGCCTGACGAAGTCATCCATAAACATATTCTGCATAAAAATGCATTTTGCGGAACGAGTTAGGAGAATACGCGCAATTCACATGTTTAGACGTGCCGAAATGATCATGTACATTTCCGCTCTGACGATTCATTACTTAGGTCACTTACTGTACACATTATCTGTTCGATAGAAAAAAATCGAAGTATATTTTAATACTCGAAATGTGATTTTACTAGTATAAACGAACAGATCATAGGCTGTGTCTGCAAATTTTATAGTTTGATAAAATACTAAACTTCCATAAATAATAATAATAGATATAAATAATAAGGTACAGATACATGCCACTAGTTTTGCCCTACTAACAACACAGGCCTTGGCTGACATCTCTTAGCTAACAGCCAACAAGCCGACAAACTTACGTACGTCGAGCACGGTTGTCATACAATATAGGCGGGGAGGCTGAACAAATCAAGGCCGGCAGGAAAAGCCAGCGAACGAATTTGGCGATGGAAACACGATAGTTTCAGAAACCTGGTCCTCAAAATCACCCTTTTTTAGTCGTTTTCATCGGGGGATGATATGCACGATATACATAAACCATGTTGGCAATACGTTTGCTGATTGGGCTATGGGAAACGCTCGTATCGTAACGCCTTGGGACTCAATCTAGAGCTTACGGATGCCATCGCACAGCGACCAGAAATGTACGCTGAAAAAGTACCGAAAAAGATTGGTATGATCTTTTCTGACTTATTAACCGTAATTGACCAGTGAAACCCAATCCCAGGCTTGCAGCATCCGGCAATTGAGTCGGGCTGCAATCAGAAAAATATCAACTATGTTGGCCATAAATGGCCATTCCAGTCTCCATTATCTTTGTCCGTACATGTAAAAGTAGGCAAACATCGATTCGTTGGCAGAGGGAAGACAGCAGAGGATGGGAGTAGATTGAAGTAGAATTCTCTCAGGCTTATTCTTTCTTTATTCGGTCAGCTGTAATCCATCCAACTTACGGGACCGGAAACACAAGTATGCTTATGCACACGGCGCAGCTGGTTCACAGACAGGGTTATTCAGATGGGCCATAAACACTTCATGCCTATCTGCACTAATTGTTGCTTCATATCGGGTATTTAGTTATACAGGAATGGGTGTTTGCCCGTTCACCGCCTCTCGAAGCAGGCGAGTACGTATTTATAATAATAGAGAGTATGTGCATTCGCGGCGATAGAAAAGGACAAAAGTAAATCTTGGAAACAGTAGTGGTATTGCATGATCCGAGTTATAATCAGTCTACTTTTGATTCTGTTCGGGTTCTTCCCTACCTGGATGGGAGTTAGACGTTTATTTCCGTTTATACTTGTGTTTTTTGAGTTCCATACGAAGGGCTGCGTATCGACCAATCAAATTACTCCCTATGTGCCACCGTGTACGAATTGATTTAGGATTACATCTTTTGCAAGTCACTTTTGTTACCTCATTTGAGCACTGGCTTTCCCGCAACGGTATATTTAAAAAGCTCAGTAAGTGTTCAGCGAGTGCCAGTGCGAACCGTAACATACATGTAGACCAATTAAATAATTGCGAGTCAACTTACGCGGGATAGGACTGGCCTCATTCGAGGCTAGTGTGAACATTGCAGCTCATTCGGGGTTTTATTTGTGTTATAGTACAGTGCTTACTCCATTTGACGAGGACACCGGACTGTTCACGAACTACTCCTCAGTCAATAGATATAACTCCTTAAAACACCCATATTAAGACTACCGTACTCGAGTTAATTGCCAGACTGCAGGGATAGTTCTCCACAAAATCGTAGCACTTTGCTCCATTAGCCCACCAAAACCGCATGGAGGGCATAATGAGGACGTTAGCAAACCCGCACAGAACATGATAGAGTACTCAGAAAGCCCTCTTAGTATGGTTTCAATGTGATTCGACCAGGAAAGTTTGGCTAGAAAGGGACAAAGCAGACATGTTGCAACCAGTATGCTGTTATTTTTCAGTTAGGTGAGACAGTATCAGGCGTCCAGATGCGGACTTGCAGAGTTCGAAGACAATCCAATCAGAGTTAGGCCTGTCCGACTACGGCGCTAAGGCCAGCTAGGACCTGGCAAACCAATCCGCACATGTAAGAGCAAGCCCTGCAACCTTCCGGCGGCGCTTCAGCGCACCTTCCTCCACACCGTGAATGACGGGTCGACTTGCCAGTTTTACATGCTGTTCAATCACCGCCTAAAACAAATGAAACACGGAAGAGTCTGAGAAGACTAATCGGTCGACGAAAGCCATGTATATAACTATAACTTTTTAGTTTTTTCCAAATCGCTTATAAACATAGGTCACATAGAAATAAGCAAACTGCCGGACCTAGTAGTTGACCTGACCCCACTGCGATGCGCACAGAGGTAGTAGTCCCTCCTGCCTTTACACTAACAGGTCCTCTTTCAGCCAGATACCTGGGCGCTTACTGTGGTCCTAGTATGTGTTGTTGAGGTAGAATATTAAACACTGGTCCCACAGGTGAAATGCACACACAAAGTTTAAAAGAAATGAGACACAGCGACACAAAAAATAATATTGCGGCAGCATGCGCATATGAAAGGGATTTCCTACATCTGGGCAAATCTTGCTAAAACAACCGCGTGAAAGCAAGTTTTTGTGCTTATATAGTGGTGGGTTGTATGGCGACCCCGGTATTGTCTGTTGACACAATTTTACTTTGGCTTTAGGGACCGTATGTACGACTCATGCAGTGACAGCATGGGCATAATGAATCGGTATGAACGCTTTGGTAGCGGGGCGCTCACCGATCGTTTCTGCGGAACTCACTCGTCCCGTTGTGCTCTACGGGCTTTCTCTCGAGTCCAACGAGTAGTCGCACGGCGGCGCATGATAGAGGCAGAATGGCATCACCGACGAAGACAGGGGAGAGTGGAGTATCCATTTCTGGCTTATTAGCCGTCGTTAACCAGTCATTTCCAACCCCGAGATGTGAAACACCTGGGGCTCGATCTCGCAACCTGTTAGTTAGAAGTCCAACGCCTCTAACCACTGAGCCACGACACGTCGTCCTGTCGCTTTCGAACAGGAATGTACATTAGTGGAGAGGCTCCTTACTTTAACCGCCGTGCACCAAGATCCCGCTGTTGTTGTCGGTCGTCTGTGAGGTCGGTGGTACTGCTCAGTCAATCCGGTCGTCATAATTTAAGTTCATAGTTTGACGGTCCGACTAAGGACGTCAGATCTGCCCGTCCCTTTTCGATTATCCCTCAATCCGAGACCACTTGGTCATAACTAAAATCACTTGCATAGCCGTGGCATGCAACGTTTCTTCTCAATCACATGCACAAACCAGCTCGATAACAGGAACCTTTCATGACACAGGGAGCTGGAAGCAAAACATCCTGAATATCTTCGTCTTGAGAACGGACCGTAAACCGGTGGATCGGCGGTTTGACCTCGATCCAGGACGGGAGTTATCTGGCTGCATGGATGTCGTGGTTTTAATCGTTTTCAAAACCATAAAGGCAATTGCAACATCAAGCAATCTCGTCATTGGACACAACCTTGCCTTTTGAGCATGCTCTTGTGCTCGTGTCGGCACACCCAGAGTGGTGCGCTGAAGGGAAACACTGCGCGCTCATAGAGCAGGAGATAATGTTTATGTGGACTACAAGAAGGACATGACGGACAGGCGAGATTTAGGCGAGACTTCGTCCCACTCTGTTGATTTACTCGAAAATCACCCACGTTAATGGTAGGCTATGCTTTCTAGGATAGACATGGGACAGTGAAAAGGTTTACTATTTATTTGTACGTGAAATGCACGGTTCCGTTCCGTCCACAAGCCTAGACCTGATTAATGCTCCCCATGCACTTTGTCCTTGACACATCGAATTAATGCCCGATCATGACTTGCGTTCGGCTCCCTGACTGATCTGTTGAGGGAGCATTCGTGTAGTTCGGAGGATTGCACAAGGCTTCATAAAGGTGAGAACTCCACCTCCCTAATTTCGATGCATTTGAGTAATCGCCTCTGACAAGTCCGAAAGGCAAGTGAATGCGTATCTAACATCTCCATCAATCGCATAATCGCCAAGTATCTCCAACCAGGATAAAGAAGCCTTGAAGGATCACTTTTGACTTTCTTGCAGCCAGCAGTCGTCTATAAACCAAATTCAAGCCGGCAATACCTGATAAGAGGACTTGCAGTGGACGACACGTTAATTTAATGCTTAAATAAATAAGCCAGAGAAAGACGCCGTCAGCTGCGCTCAGAAATGATCAAAGTCCACGGACTTGGTGCTGATATATCGCGTTGAGCCGATTCGTGTGGAGGATAGGGATATTTTCCATCTCCGACCGTCGAAATTGCTTGACCATCGACCGTCTGTCAAGATGAGGAAGTCCTGTCAAGAACCGCAGTCGAATCAGGCTTTACATTTCCAAGAAACTGTCCTTCGCCTCTTAATCTAAAGGGACGTTTTGCGCGACAGAAAGAAAAATGGGGGACTTCAGTAGAACCTAGAAGGTTTCCTCCGGTGCCCATGTAATTATACAGGACATATTTGACGATAACTGATACGCTGTCCGCAGTTGGAGGGAAGGGGACGGAGTGTCTTCAGTATCTGCTTACTCCCAACAGACTCGCCACATACGGACTTTTACATCCGCCAAGTAAGTGTCCGACCCAGGATCACGGCGACCCGGCAAGCACTTGCGGCTTGGCGTTTTGAGCTCCTGACACGGGACACTAAGTGCTAAGTGTTCGTAATAGTCTTCAATCGCGGCTGATTGAAGTGACGTCGGGCGCACAGACGACGGCCAAATGAGCAGCAACCTGAAGTCTGGTAGGCCATTCTCAACATTAAAGGGGTCTCTGAGGCGGTCTTTCGATTGGTACAACCTGCCAGAGTAGACATAGAACACGGACCCCAGGTAACAATTTGACATCGTTTGATGCAACCTAAGGACCCATTGCCACCCGCCGAAACCTCAGCAATTACCTAAAAAAATAAATTTCAATGAGGGCGACCGCAACTATGCGGGAGAAACCGGGCGGAAATTGCAGACTCGCCTATAAGAACACAAATCGGCCACTCGGAGGTTGGACCCTAACTCTCAACTAGCAACACACGTTGGAGAAACTGAGCATACTTTCGATCTCCAGCGAGCTATCATGTTAGGCCGGAGCAACACAAAAGCAGAACGGCGAACTCTCGAGGCGTGGTTCTCCGATGCTCACTTCATCAACAGGCATCTGGACCTTCCTGCAGCTTACAAAGTCCTACGTCATCGCAATCGTAGAGCTCAGGACCTAACAACCACACTGGACTTAAGGAGGCCATACTGAGACAACCCAACGGCGAGTTTACTCGGTGAAGAAGAGCAGGAACCGCCAGACCGATCACCCGACATTGTTTCAGTCACCTTGCCCCGACGGAGCGGTGAATCACTAAGTACGCAAACAAAACGCCCGCCAACCATCATCCGAGAGGCCGAGGCAGGAAGAGGAGAGAAAAATCGATCAACACGAGGCCGACCAATGTGACACGCCACTTAGGATTTCTGGTCGATAAAGCGCATTTTACGCTTTGACAATGGAGATCCGACCAAGTTCTTCGAAACGTCAGCATTTAAATAAACCTGTTCCGGTGAGCCCATCATCATCATCATCATCATCATCATCATCATCATCATCATCATCATCATCATCATCATCATCATCATCATCATCATCATCATCATCATCATCATCATCATCATCATCATCATCATCATCATCATCATCGTCGTCGTCATCATCATCATCATCATCATCATCATCATCTTCTTCTTCTTCTTCTTCTTCTATTTCTTCTTCAAATAATCAACCCGGATCTCTCAACTTTGCCAATCTGATTATGGTACTTGTCGTCTGATCCTAATGAGATCAAAAATTCCTGCAAACGACTATGAAGTTCCGAATGAAATCGACCAGACTTTAAGATATTTGCTGTATGCGCAAGGTGACAGTCATAACCTAGTGTGGAAAATCTGCACAAATCATCATCATCATCATCAGTCGCCCAGTAGGCAATTTAGAGCCTACAGGCAAGCGAAACATAGACTTTTCCGGGACATGCAGAGAGGACCTGGCTGTAAGCAAAAATGAAACTTTTCCAACAGGATAATTCAGAACTAACTTGTACGGTTTACAGTTAATGACCCGCATTTCAAAAACGTGCCTTCGCCTCGAAAAACCCTGTTAGGTACGAATGTCGGCAGTGAGTACACGCGATAGGCAGATCAGTTGAACAGCTGCGAATTCCCATAAGTGATCTGGCGACAAATGTTGCAAATAAGAACACGATACAGCGAATAAGTAATTACCTTTTTACTGGTTTATGGTGGTCATCGGTACAAATAACAAATTAAACTCAGAAGGGAATAGGCAGACTATTTACGAAATTAATTTTCGCCTTATAAGAGGAAATTACCTACGCAGTTAGTAAGCTAACTCATGAAGTCTCAACAAAAATTCCGAAAGGCGTTTTCGTTTCAAAAAGGTTAATTAAGTAGGGTTGCAAAAGAAATCATCATTTAGCATAATTCTGTAATAATTCCGTTACCCCAGGGTGTCGGCTTTCGAACGAACCTCTTTTTGGATGCATCTGAAAACCATACTCGGTAAAAAATGACTACTTAAGTAGCATACATTTTTCATCGATTTTCAATGTACTCAAAGATTAAATTATATTTCATGGAAACCATGCCCAAAAACATTCATTCTTTTGCTCTTTCAGTAGAAAAGTGCGTCTTCTTTTAAGTTTACACTCGAAGGAAGGGTATAATCTGGTTTTATAAAACTTTTCCGATTCCCGAAAAATGTTGAACCCAACCTGCCGTTACACTTGCACTCGGGGTTCGCAAACTAAAAGCCGTACAATAATCGTGTGCGGGAAACCATACATTTCTCTACGGTGATAAAGGGGGACCATATAGGGTTCATACAAGTAAGCAGTGGATTTGAGCCACATTGTTAACTTTACAAGCCACATTGGTAAATGCAGAGATATGACGTCATGTGAAGGGCCATTTCACGGTATTTAGAAATCTCACAATTAGAAACATTTTTAAAACCGAATTATACCCTTTCTTCGCGTGCAAAATAAAAAGAAGACATAATTTTCTACTGAATGAGCAAAAATAAATATTTTTATGCATGTTTTTCATGAAATATGATTGAATACTTAAGGATATCGAAAACCAATGAAAAAATGCGTGTCATTTTTTACGATGTATGGTTTCTGGATGCAGCCGAAAAGAAATTTGTTCGAAAGCCGGTGCCCTGGGATAACAGAATTCCTATAGAATTATGCTACATGATGAGTGGTTTTACAACCCTACTTAATTAATTTTTTCAAAACGAAAACGCATTTCGGATTTTCTGTTGAGATTTCATGAGTTGGCCCACCTACTGTACTTCTACTTATTAGTAGATGGTTAGGGTGGTCGTTAGTGCGGTTTTACGGATTTCCCGACAAATGCGACTGACGGTTTTCGTGAAGGCACGTAAAATGCCTATTTGGACATTGCATCTCCTCTCACCATTCTGGCATTGCTAGTTTTCGATGGATGACAAAACACCAAACAGTGAATTATGCATTGGCAAATACATACTCTGATTGCGAATTCAGAAGTCTAAGCTGCCAGTGCGAGGGGGTGACGAATTATCACAAGTGGCTGCCCGAACCTACAAAACGAATTACGATTTCAACCTTGAAGCCAGTAAGATAAGTGCTCATGCGGGAAGCTAGACAAGTCGAACGTTAAATGAAGCCTGGACTTCGAATGAAAACACAATTAATTGATTTATTGGCTTGGAGACTGTAGCCGAACCCCGCGCAGTCACCTTAAAACCCGCGGGATTGATCGTTGATTGGTTAATGACCCCCTAAAATTGCCACTTGTTCCCTTGTTGCTGTCATCTCTGATGATGGACTGCTGAAAAGTAAAATAAGTGGTTCTGGTGCCCGACCAGTATGCTTTTTCCTTCTCCATCGGCAAAGCGTAAAACAGTCTTAGTGAGTATTAATGGCGGGAATGTTTTGCAGGTCATCGTTGACACAGTCCGTGGCCGGCCGAGTCGCGTTAAGTTGACCACTCTTTTTGGCGTTGCACACTTTTGTGATAAACTGTCTCCTTATGTGCATCCTGTCAAGTTTGCACCAGCGAAGCCCCCATCCTTTGCTAAGGCGTTAGCATGGGGGGCTTCAAACCTGTCACAACTAAATAGCTTAGTTTAGCGGGAACTCCTTAACGAGATAAAGACAGCCGCAATAATGATCTACGGCTTGTTAATTACTTCGTTTTAAGCCTCGTGTTTGTGCAAGGAGCTTCTGTAGAAACTTTCTAAATACAGTTTATTAGTTTGTAGTGGTTCAGACGGTTTAACTAACACCCCCCCCAAAGCTCATGGTGCTGATTTGAAAATGCTGTCGAATCTCCCACGCAGGTAAACACGTGCTTTATTACTAGATGCTTCCAAATTAGGTGACAATAGTTAATAATCGATTTGAGGATCAAATCGTACTTTGGCAGCAAAGGAGAAGCTCAAGCAAAAAAGGAAAAATCGCCAAAAGGTTTAGTACCTGGGATTTTTGACTTCAAGATCCCTCAAACATGCACATATTGGGCTAGGAGGGAGTGCATAAACTATGGCCAACCATTCTGACCCTATTCCGAGGGTAAAAAGATACTGTAGGGAATCGAGACCATTTGTTAACGCAAGAGGCCTCAGTCCACGAGGCCAATAGTTCGATGACCTGTGGACAATAGGAGACAGGCTCTCTGTCGGCCTGTTTACCAGCATGGATATTTCGCACAAACCGGGTCATTGTGTAGATCACGACTGGCAAGCACCTGAGTCGCATAGGAGCCTTGATAAAATTATCTCGAAACACAGAACTGGACATATTGGTTTAGTCCAGACGAGTCTCGTTCTCCCAGTACTTCCCAAAGACTGTGAAAGAGTGAAGCCGGATTGAAATGCGACTTTTTTAAAGGTAGAGTTGTGGGTTGGGCATTGAAGTTTAAAAAAATAGCACACACTTCTCCAAATACCTTGGATGCGTTACAACTAATATCAGCTTATTGATAACTGCGCAGATCGCACAATTTAGAAGATGTGACACATTTGGTGATAAAAGCTGAGAAGTTTGGCCTTTCGTTAAGTGTTACCGGCCGGGAGGCGATCGAAACCTTAACAAATAATAATACTGACAGGTAGAGGGCAGCAGATAACAGCGGAGGATTGAAAGATACTCGGTCTAAATTGCCGTCCAAGTTTGATCGACACAACCCCGAGTTCCGCGTCAAACTTAACTGCTCTCTTAACACAAGAAACTTCTGCTGATTGACAACGGACTCATTTTCGGCCGATATGGGAGCATTTCACGTGCTTTTTGATACAATTGTATTCTGAAATTACGGAAGTTAGAAGGTGTAAGGTTAAAACGGCGTAGCGACAAGCCCAAAGGCAGCACAGACAACAACCAGACGTCTCTGGAGGAAAGCACAGAAATTGTTCGCAGTGACTGAAAGTTCGCCAAGCGGTTGGAGAGCAAGTTATTCGCGTAGGATTCGATGTACAGAGCATATATTTTCTGAGATGAGGAGGTGCTTTCCACGAAACCTTGAAAAAATTGATTCTTAACGGAAGTTGAGTCTGGAGTATGGCTGTCTGATGACTATTGGTAATCCAAAAATAGCCATGCAAGTCATTTTTCTCCTCACGGATGTTTGGCAAGCATTCTTACAGATCACTTTAAGAGCGCTTGCAGAGGCTCCGGACTGAACTTCACCGTGGAACGTCAGATAATGTCATGTTAACTGACTGCTGATCGATCTTTCAACTATGGTTAATACTCTAGGCCTCTACTGACGGGAGAACAGGTCTCTGGCCCAGTGGTAGAGCGCTGGACTTAAAAAGCTTGATGATCTAAGGGCTTAAGATAGAATCCCCGGTAGTAGAAACCTGGCGTCGGGCATGATTGACAGACAGCAGCTAATAAATCAGCAATGCCCACTAAGGTCACCTATGACCTTTTCGGTATTCAGCCATGCATATACACACAAGGCAGTCCGATCGTCGCGAATGATAATGTCCACCATGAGCCGCGCCGCAGGAATATTGACTGCGCTGCAATTGGGTTTCAATGATCGAGTTAAGGAACATGCTCGCTCCTTAGTGTCTAAGGACACTTCCATCGTATGTTAATATTCCCGACCCTGACTTACAGAATAACGCGTTCGTGACGCACATGATAGAGCTTTGGATATAGTAACGCTCAGTAGTCAAAAAACCCCAGCTCAAAGCCCTAGTGCAACAAAACCTGGGTTTGCCTCAGGCTGGCTGGTGACGGTTAATAAGGCGGAAGTGATCACCCCAGTCTCCCTTGCCTTTGTCGGGACTCCTTTGAGCACTACATTTCGACTGTCATGCCCGACGATTCCACCGTATGCTCCACAGCGAAGTAAGGGCGAACACGGTGATCTGCGCGTGAATTAGTTTTTAGTGATAGTTGACTTGCGCTGCATCTACTGCACTCTTCCCCCTTCCCATTGTCGAGTCCGCATCTTAGCGCTCCACCATACCCCCTGGTCTATAACAAACACTTGACCGGGATTCTAACTAACAACATCACCACGACGGGTCAGAAAGAAAAGGATGACTGAGCAGCCAAGCACACGACCTGAATACCCAGCGGGGGCGCAAGAGCATTTACCGGAAGGGGACCAGGTGTCAGAAACCGAAGCTGTGAGGGTCATGGTTTGCTGATCATGGCATAGCAGATACTTACATGCCTTGAGCCTTTTAGCATACATATTACGCACAGACATTGCCCATAGGCGTTAGATAAAAGTCCTACCATGCTATTTGTTGAGGTTTGCTGTTGCGTGTACATGGCCAGTCCACCTGTCCGTTCCATCAACGATTCCGTACAGTTGCTTGTTTTTGTTTCATTTTTTAAACGTCAATAGTCCGACTAGTTCGCTGGTTGATCCCATTTCGCCTTGGCTAACTATGTGCGCACAGCGGAAGGCAAAATGATGACGAATCTCGAAGTAGAACGTTATTACTTATGGGTGGTGCTTCAGTCGGCAGGCTATCCAGGAATGTGCTCAGTTGGTGCTCGCAGTGCTCCGAACCCATGGAAAAATGCGTAGTGTCGAAAGAAATGTCGCAGATACTATGGAAGTCATCTCGCCACCGAGTACGTAATGACTTTCTAGGCGTCGGCTTGCAAACTGCCAGCCATCTACTTACCCATGCAGGCTTTCTCCCGCCCTGTTAGGACCTTCGTGCGCTCAATGTCACAATACTTTCTAGCAACGGTAGGTTGTGTAACCCCAACTCGCAACCAGTAACCCCAGACCCATGTAATACAGCAAAAGTGATAATTAGGCTTTTACGGGCGGGGCATCATTGCGGAGGAGGAACGAAACGAATACAATAAAACATGGAAAACAAACAGACTCTCATTAAATTTTTTCTCCCATGCTTATATATAGCAACGTAATTGAGCGCATTACTTGAAAAATAAGCAAAATAAATTCGCAAAAAATAAAGAGGCCTTTCTGCAACCTGCCAATTGCAAACACGAAACAGTTCGGGAACAAATATAACGAACAACCAGTAAGAAAGAACAACAGTAAGTGCCAAATAGTGCAGCTGTGAAAATCCACTGCGAGGCAACGTGACGCACATAAATGTCGGAGGATCTATGGAAATGCACTCTAGTGAGCAAGAGCAAAGTCAGATAACGTATGTATGAGCGCCTGCTTATATCTCTATAATAAGGCAACTTATAAATGTAATATAAAAAATTAAAAAGATAAAAATATATAAGTAAACGCTATGTAAAGTAGAAAGCGCGGTAATAGACAAATTAGTTAACAGTGCTTATTTTTTTCCTTCCAGAATATAGACCATCAGCTCTAAGTCGGAGAGAAGTCGAACAAGCGCAGCTAGATTTACTAACGAACGCGGAAGTAATAACCAAAACTATAGACTCGGAGGTGGTAGAATAGTGCCAAACAAAGGGACGGCTACCTAATGTGGCGAAATGCCAATGTGAACGACAAATGTATCGGCATTAAGAACTTTACAGTCAATCATACCAAACACTTTAAGGATCCGACCACCGAAAAACACACCAGTATGATTGAGGCCTATTGGAGCAGACTGAAATGGTAGCTCCAAGAAGGAGGACCGATGTCGGATCGTGCAATGGCGGTCCACGCAGACGAGGTTCAATATTGTCGGTGGTTGGGCTTAGACAACGTTGGTCTAAAGCCAGCGTGAGAAACGTTCCTGTTGCATATTGGGAAAGCATATCCGATGCAATAGCTTGCCGAAGACAATTTACTGACCGTTTATAAGCAGATTTTTGCACATAAGCTCAACTAAATTTGACGGTCAATAGAAGCGAAGAGACGAGTCCCAGGAAATAATCTTGAAGAAGGAGACACGATCGTTGGGAAAAGAGCTTTATAAGTCTGACGTTTCGGATTCCTGCTCGATGATGGGTTCGAGCAGGAATCCGAAACGTCAGGCTAATAAAGCTCTTGTCCCAGCAATCGTGTGTCCTTCAATCGTGTCTCAAACAAACTTCACTATTTTCTTTCTAAACCTCTTTTTTTTACTTTTTTTCTAACTCTTTGATGGGTTCCCCGTTTACCCCACCCTAAAACCCCCCCCCTTCCCACCGATCCCGTAAGACAGGAACCCCTCCTTCGCCTTGCACAGTTCAGGCTACACACAATTGTCCTACCAAAAATCTTCAAAGTGGATGGACATGACAAATTTTGGGATTCAAATTTTCATAAGTAGGTTTACGTTGCCGGCCGAATGCTCTAAGAAGCGGGCTGTTGTCAGAGCACTCAAGGGATCAATAAAGCTAAAGCCACTAGGGAATAGGCCGGTATAAAAATATGAGTCATGACTACTCTCTGAGATCAGGCTGAATGTTAGACGTCGGTTATCCAGTGAAGTACATTTAATACAAATAGTAATATGTGAAAAAGCGGTCGTTAGGCTGACGCTCAGTGTGCCTGAAAAGAGAGGCTGGTGGACCCATTATTCGTCCAGGCTACAGGGGGGAGGTTTAGGGGGGGGTGGAGTGGAGCTTTAAGCGCCGCACAGTTCTGTAAGGAGGACGTCAGGAGTTGACAGTTCCTCCATAGGCAGAGCGAAAGTGAATGAAAGGGCAGTGGGGTCGTCAGCTGTTGTGACACTGTCTGTTATCGCAGTCGGCGGGCGGTGGGGGGCAGATTATAACAACGACAGAATCAAGCTTCGGGGGAAATCATTTTGCCTAAACAGGTCGGGATTGTTTAGACAATCAGCTTCATCTCCTGCGCTATTCATGCCACGTCTGGTCGTCAAAAGAGACGTCAGCCAACGCCTGCAGGGAGGTGGATTGGGGCCGTCACGTCAGTCCAAAGTCTTGATCGCTGAGGCGGTTGACAAACGCCTAGACAATACATGCAAAGAACTGAATTTCAGTGGAAGAGCCCGCTTATCCCATGACAAACATCTACAGCCTAGGGCTTGTCAAATGGGACGGTAGAGAGCGTACTACAACAACTGACGACCTGTGCTCGTTTTTTCCCATTCCCGCTGTCCCTATGGCGGGGCTGTCAGTCCGACGCCACCTGACGGCACCCCAGTCGGTGCCCAGGGACTCTTGCTATTCGTTCGGTTGTTTAGAAGAAAATTTCCAGTCTTCCATGTTTCCTTCTATGTTATCGATCTTCCTAAAAACCAGAGAACCAAAAAGGCCTAATAGCAGGCGGAGAGACTCACGCCAAATTACACGGAGATTTAAAAACAATAAATGTTGGCAAAAGTTGCTTCTACGAGACAGTGACGTGTAACACGATCCATACTTTGTACTCGCCATGATGTCGGGCACTTTTCCAGCTACCTACGAAGCACATCTTTTGCATTCCACAAACTTTGTTTCCGTCGATTTTTGCTGCCCATTCAAACATGCTCAACTGTTATAAATAGGTGTTCGACAAATTCATTTCTTATGCACGATATATAAGAAATTGCGTCTCCTTCAGTTGCTGCAACTGAGGGGGAGATTTATTATAGCAACGTAGCTGGGAACATTTTTTAGTTGTTGACAGGGACATTCGCATAGCTCCATGCCTGTGAGTCTACTAACACTGTTTTCAGGATATGTACATCTATATATCGATATAGGTAAAGATTCGTGATCCATGTATTGTGTCGTGTTCATCCTCTCTCGAAGAAGACGAAGAAGAAGAGAGGGCGAATTCATGGATCAAATTATATTTGAACTGACGTTTCGGAGGCCCTCTCGCTTCTGTCAATAGAGTAGTGTGTTGACTGTCCCTGCTGGCCTTGATTGCTTCAGCCTTGATGCCTGCCTGGTATTATATCCGTGCTCGAGGCACGAACTATGACTTGCTCGTTGGCTGCTGATTAGTGTTGACCTCTCCGTGTTGGCCCGCCGGTGAGCTCGTGCCACCTTTGACCCCTTTGCCGCCATCGTAATTGCTGGCGGGTCGGCATGCTTGCCGGCCGCCCCCTTGTCACTCAACGGACTGGTCAGTTGGTGGGGCTCGTGTGGGTTGATCTCAGTCTTGTGGGCGTCGCGGTAAGGTGGCGTCCCGTCTTGGTCACAAAGGCCCCCCTGCCGCCTTCTCTCCTATCTTCCGTTGGCATCAGCTGTCGGCCACGCGTGACTTTGCTCGACTGCCCTGATGGCCTTGTTCGCACTGACTCGAGCCTTGTGCGTAGCGTCTGGTAGGCGAGATGCAGATCTATGGCTCTGTTAAGTGTGTCACTCGAGGACCAACTTTCGTGCATCAGTCTGGACATCTTATCATTGGCTCGGCCGATTATTCTTGCTTTCTCAAAGGCGAAATTGTGGTTCTTCTGTTGTATGTGACCACAAACCAAAGACAGCTTGTCCTTGTGGTTGATTGCAAGCAGGTGCTCATGTAATCTTATGCCGAGGCGTTTGCCCGTTTCACCAACAAACCTCGCACCACAGTCTTGGCATGACAGGCTGCAGACCATCGCCGATTGTTCTGTCACTGGCAGCGGGTCTTTGGGCCTCATTATTTGCTGCCTGATTGTTGACTCTGACTTATGAGCCACACTGATCCCGAACCGATTCATGATCCTTGACGTCGCCTCTGTTAGGTTGTTCACTTAAGGAAATACGAGCCAAAACTTCAGGTTTTCTCCGTCCGACCGCCCAAGGTGGGGCTTCCTAAGACACTTGCGTATGAAGGACCTGGGATAACCGTTGGCTCTAAATAAAGCGTACAAGTATTTAATCTCCTTCTTCCTCCCATTGTCATCGCTGCAGTGTGTTTGAACGCGTTGAAAGAGGGTTCTGACACAACTGTGTTTGTGACCAACGGGGTGGTTGCTTTCAAAGTGGAGGATTCGCCTGGACATCGCCGGACACGTCGTTTGGACTGTCGTCGTGTGTGTACACGGTGTGGCGAGTTCGAGGACTAGTAGTCAACCTCAGTGGCAATTTCACGAGCGCGAGATTCGGGTCGTCCCTTATCCTGCGAAAACCTGGCACAGTATGCGGGGATCAGGTCGCGCGTGGCACGCGCAGACGGCTTGTTTGGCCTTGTCAGTCATTGCTTCCGCGTACACTCCCTGTCGTCTTGACATTATCTGCCTCAATGTATACAAGTTGCCCCACATGCCACCAGTGTTGAGAACTCTCTTTGGGGCCCACGACGGGTGTCTTTGCTCGCGACAGTCGTACTCTAACACACTCTTTCCTCCAACTCCACAGGCAACCAGGAAGAACGGCCGCCAAGTTCGAAAACACATCTAACCATTGGTCGAAGAGGTGGCATTACCACGACCGATGAGCCACATTCTCTACCCTTTAAACGTCATTTCACTGAGGCTTTTTCCGCCGCCCCTTTACTTCTTTTCCTTTAGCGTCTCCATTCTGTTTCACTTACTGTAGACCAGGTTACTAAGTCCAGTAAGCAACTTAAACTCATAATCACACGACCCACCTAAACTCTTATAAATAATCATCTGAATTAGTTACGGCAGATCGTCTGAGACTAGTGGATGAAGTCATCTCTTACCATTAATTGGGAAAAGTTTCGCAACACTGCATGTTTGTAGCGGCGTGGTTATGGGTGTACGGTGAGCATCGTAATTCTTTGCTCAAGTTTTATTTATCGGGACAGGCTGGAAGAAACCAGGATGAGAGACGTATTGTGCAGAGTATCTCTGACGGTTGAGATCCTCTACGAGGTCTGGACGTGTACCGATGGCGTGAAGTCGCGCCTACGAGAGATGAAGAGCGAGACTGGGAGGGGTGAAGTGAGTGACTGAGGCGTTGGCTGTGTGAGAGCC
>CACRXP010000916.1:124957-149930 GCA_902702965.1 Spirometra erinaceieuropaei | reverse complement strand
ACTGGAGTAATGTGTGTCCAGGTTAGAACCAGTCGTGTGACTAGAAGTCAGCGCGCCTGGGCCAAGGTTAAGTGGCTGCGCAGTAGGGGAACTCGTGATAAGACTGAATGGCAGTATGCTGTTTGTGGCTGGAAACATGGAAGACGACTGGTTCAATGTAGACGATCGGCCTCAGCTATACCATCTCGATCAGTACTTCATCTTTTGTTTAGTTTTAATATTCATTTACTCTACGTTCTTAAAATTAAAGGGATATAGAGCAACATCCTTGTTTTCAATTCCTATCCACTTCATTTTATGCTTCACATCTTATCTCCAGCCAGCAACACTCGCTCAGCCGTCTTCGATCATCCTAATCATTAATACAATAGGCAACCTATTCTTTGTCATGACCCCCCCCCCTAATCCCCCCTCCTCTTTCTCATTAAGCTATTCTTCTGGAATGATAATAATGCAGTAACTATCAGCAGCATGGACGATTTTCACCTACGCGTGATCAAGCGCTAAAAAATGACTGTTGCGTGAATATTCCTTGCGGGAACCAAACAGTACGAGCGAAGCCTACTTTCAAGAGGTCGTCGCCTAGCCTTAAAATTGCCGTCGACACAGTCACTGTGCCAACTTGATGAAGCAATCCCACCAGGCTTCGTGACACGAATTTATAATTTCTTTGCATATATGTAAGGCCTGGAGCGTGCTATATGAAGGCAGCTCAGAAGTAGTTCACTGCGACTAGCGATAAACAGCACGGAATGCTAGCTAGGCACGTACAATTAGGTTAGACAAGAAGGAGAGGAAGGGGGAAGGGTTCTGACACTGTGGGCCGCCGACTGTTTTTGTGGGTGAAGGGCGTGTGGAAGAGTAATCGCATCAGTGACAGCACTGTTCTGGATCATCGCAGTGCGTGCCAGTGGTTTGTGCTCTGCAATAACCTTCGCACAAGACAACGCACGGAGTGGGCGGGCGTAGTTAATTGAATGCAATACGGATTACGACCATCGGTGAAGTAACAACACAAATGCAGTATTCAGAAAACCGGTTGGCTAGCATGCGCTTGATTTCGATTAATTCTCGTCAGGTCGGTACACTTATATGAGAACGGAAGGGCTGTTCCGATCGCTCAGCAATATTCCTTGCGACAAACCAATCAGGATAACCGTTTTCCCGAAGCATTAATTTAGAAACTCAAAAATTTCTAGGACTTGCTGCGTGAATACGGGTATCCTGATTGGTTTATCCCAAAGAATATTGCATGTTCTTGATTCCGGACATCGTGTGGGCCCCAGCCCAGATTGTTACCTAATTTATAAGGTCCCATCAAACAACACAAGGCTACCGGGCCAGCGCTTGTTAGCAGCTACGGAAGCGGTCGCCATCAGGTTACGAAAACCGATCTTGTGCGCGCATAAAAACTACTTCCAGACTCCGCGTCTACCGTGGTCAAACCATGCAACTATCTGCGCACTTCCGCTCACACCCCGTTCCTGGCATTGGCTGTTAGCTCCTACCGCCATAGTCCAACACCCCGCCTGCGTTTTACGACAAAATTTAATTGATTTCTCTAATAACAAACATGTTTTTACTTTTATGCCGTTCCCATATAAATGTACTGACCTGAAGAGAATTTATCGAATGCAAACATAAGCTCGCAAACTGTTACTCCGAATAAATGCGTATTTCTTAAGGTGGAGTCTCGCCAATCCTCAAGAACGGACCCCAAACTGACCCGTATAACTGCAAGTCTATATTAGCGTGAGCATTTGATCAAGGCTTCTGGTTCGCGGAGGCGAACGGATGAACGTCAACACCACAGGCAAGAAAGGAAAAACTAATGTCGGTTTTGTGCTCTTACTTTAAAAGTCATTCATCAAGTTTAAATGTCTGCTCCATTTGAACCACGTGCTTTTTTAAATCAGAATTGTCTTTATTTCTTAGACATTAATATAAATTTTGTTATATAGTTTGGGCTGAATAAAATGGCACAGAACACCTGAAGAAAGCCGTTTTCGTCATTTTTCCTTATATAGATTCCTGAAAGGAAGCAGCTCAACAACTTGGGGTGTTTAACTTATTGTTTCAGATTTCCGTAAGTATCAAAATTGGTAAGCGAAATTCCGATCGGACGATTTCGACCTCTTCCATGCCTATCGCCCGGGAAGACCATTGCAGCTGGATAGTCACCTATTGCAATCAATCTTTGAGGCAGACCCTCGTCAGATCATCAAAGAATAATCAGAAAAGCTAAATTCTTCTTGGTTTACTGCTCAGGAGCACCTTCAGTACTCAAGAGGTTTGGATCCCACGCCAATTTTCGATGGAAGGGAAGGTTCAGTGCCCCACAATAGGCAACATTTTGTAAGTCAGACAGGAGAGTGAATCATTTCTTCATCGATTGTCACTGGCTTCTTTATGTTAACAAGCTCACACCTCAATGGCTTCCCGCAGATACCAGTTAATATGTCCAGATCAGGTCTGCAACTCAAGAAGCCCCTGCTGTGTGTTTGGTGGGGTACGGTAGGCATACTTTATTTCGAGCTACTGGAACAAAGACAAGACCGTAACGACAGACCTCTACTGCCAACGAGTAGGACGTCGGAAATAAGCTCTTGCAGTTAAATGTCCGTTGATAATCAACAGAAAAGGCATAATTCTGCTATATGACAACGCGAAACCGCATTCGGGTCGACACACCCAAAACAAGATCTGACTTTGGGAACTTTGCCCAATCCACCCTATTCCGTTGATTATCGTTTGTTCAGACCTCTGCAGCATTTCCTAGGGGAGGGAGTGTTTGAAATAGCGATGATGTGCAAAGTTGGACTGCTAAAACTCTTTGCCTTAAAACCGGCTTTCGTTTTGCAATGGGGATATTAAAATTGTTGTTTTAGGATAGGCTGTTGCAATTGAAAATAACAGCGGTTATACAAATGACTAAAAAGTAAACTGTTTCCGGTTAACACTTTTCTTGTCATTTAGTTACAGGCGATATTGCTCTCCGGTTCCGCATATATTTGGTGTGTTTGTCAATCTGTGCAAATGGCTATGCCTAGTTGGGCTCGAACACCTCCTGACTTTGAAGGATCGCCGCAGTCTACCGTAAACTTTTAATTACGCACTTGCGATTACTACTGATTTAATCTTATCAGTGACATGCTGGAAGAAAGGACAAACAGGAAGGTGGCCTTCGTGCATACTGGACCTATCCGTCGGCAAATAACTTTTTTCGATGACATCAAAATGATGATGAAACACCAAGTCATGTTCTCAAGCGTTTAATTGGACTCTTTCAAAAATAATAGTCCTGTAGGCCCTTTTTATTCGCGCGACACAACCGTACAAATACACAATAACAGTGATGCACTTTTAAGAGCACAGTACATTTCCAACCCATGAAATGCGGAACAAAATTTTGAAATAAGTTTTCCGTTAGCAAGGATAGCTTAGGATGCATTGTAAAATTGACCATCGTGCTGTGTAAGTCCAAGGTGTTTCAATAATGCCATGATACCGGCTTATAAATATGCTTCTTTGAGGCCTCATACAAAAATTACACTCGGTAAGAAGTATGCGTTGAGAATTTTCTCATTGCCTTTTGACATCCTTATAAATTCAGAGAGAGTTTATAGAAAACAAACAGGAGATTATTCTTTCTTGTTCTCATTTGGGTATTAGCTCACCTTTTGTTCAGATTTTATACTCATTGAATGGGTATCTTTCGGCCTTAAAAACGCCTCTCATTATGGGATTTCTGAAGACCTTGAAAGTTCCATTCACACACTATCGACCCCCGAAGAGAGACATGCAGATTGACAAGCAGTCACCTTCCCTATCCCCCGCTCCCCGGCGACTACAGAGATGATCCCTGTGCGAATGCGGACGATGAGCGGCAAAGCCGCCTAACGACTCTCTTGGCGAGCACTTTTAAGATAAATCCGTATAACCAACGCAATGCTTACATGACTGTTGGTCCTCTATAAATTCCGTGAAACGCGGTACGGGACCCCCGAGGATGGAAGCTTATCTGCCTTTGAAACGTCAGGATAGTAGAATTATGGTTTACGTGATCGCCTTTTCTTCTCAGTTTGCTATCTGTTTTTTATTAATAATACATGATAGTTCGCATCCATTGTAAAATTTGATGAAACATACATGAAATTGTCCCACTGGCATGTAGAAATGAACGATTTCCTTATCACGTAAATTATGAAACATATAGTTTGAAACCATAAAGGTAAGTGCAAATGCAGGTCTTATCGTGGAATTAAAACCGGTTTTAAAGGCAAAACGCTCTTTCAACGGGTAGCACACTTTACAGATTTTACTTTTCTGCCTAATGGGTGCACGAAAAGATACCTTTTTCCATTTTGTGTGAAACATATCGAACCTTTTAAGGACATTTAAGATAAGTAGGTTAAATTCATACCACGCAAGCAGTCATTTCTGCCGAATGTCATTTGTACGGGTTGCTTAAAGAAACTTATTAAAAAGCCAGTAACCTACAGTGATCATGGCAGTTCGACCGTCGTTGCTGACAATGCCAACAGGGAGCAGGGACGTTGACTTTTGTGTGTGGTAGTTTACAGTGATAGTGGGCTTGCGATGCACATACCGCACTCACTTCTCCTCTTCTACCTGTGTTCAATGTCAAAACAGAGTTAAAAAGGCAGCAAGCGGGAGGAGACACAGGTGATTGGCACGGCGAAAACCCTAACGTAGGCGTACCAGCACATTCCTTGGTCCACAGCGTACACTGGCAAGGATTTTACGTAACGGGGGAGAGAAGGGAGGGGACGGCTCGGATTCCACGGAGTGGGAGTGTCATAGAGGCCACATTTGAAAGGAGCCACTGCAGCCTGACGCTCATTCCACCAGTCGGCCACTCCACACAAACGCACACTCGGTTGACTGCGAGGTCCGAGTTGTCCCGCCAGATGGCTACCTTCCAAGCAGCGGCTTTTAACGCACCGTGTTAGATACAGGCGCGTCAGAATTGTTTATAGTGAGGACTGTGCGTTGAGACCGTCGACCTCACTCTATCCTCCCCTATCTAGGCACCAGTCCATTGTCCGAGCTGGTCAGATGACTGATTCCGGGAGTGTGCGCAGTCACTGACAGAGCTAGACAGCCTCTCTACACGCTCCACCCGCAGGACCCGGCCCCTTAAACACACGCACCAGAATTACACACGCAAAAGGGAGAAGCGGCTCGCATCCCACTTATGTAAGAGTCCTATTAAGAAGAAAAAGCCATCATAAACTGACCTCCAATGCACCTATCAGACACTCAGTTCACAAACACGCTGCCGGACAGACTGCGTGGTCTGAGTTGCAGCCTGAGTTGGAAACTTTCCAAGCCACGACTTTTACCATACCGTAATAGTTTCAAGCACGTAAAATTGTTTAAAGGGGAATTATGCGCTGAGAGTCGATTACGTTCACTTTACAGTAGGTGGGTTTACTCTTGAATTATCAACCGATATTCCGAAATGCGTTTTCGTTTCGAAAAGATTAATTTGGTAGGGTTGCAAAACAAGTCAGCCTGCAATATAATTCTATACTATTTCAGTTACTTCAGGATGCCCGCTTTCGAATGAACTTCCTTCCGGCTGCATGCAAAGACTACAGTCTGTAAAAAACGACTACTTATTTAGCATTAATTTTTATCGTTGATTTTCAATGCCCTTCAAACTTCAATTATATTTCATGGAAAACATGCACAACAATATTCATTCTTTTGGTCATTCGGTAGAAAAGTACGTTTTCCTCTAAGTTCATGCTCAAATGGGGGACATAATTCCGTTTTAAAAAAGTTTCATATTGTGGGACTTTTAAATGCCGTGAAATGGACGTTTATAGGTCGTCATGTCTCTGCATTTACCAATGTGGCCTGTAAAGTTAACAATATGGATCAAATCCACCGCTAAATTTTATGAAGATCATATGGTCTCCTCTTAATACCGTAGAGAAATGTGTGGTTTCACGTAAGCGGAAAATGTACGTCTTGTAGTTTTTTAAACCCTGAATCTAAGTGTAACGGTAGAGCGGGTTCAAAGTTATTCGGGAATTGGAAACGTTTTTGAAAACCGAATTATACCCTTCCTTCGAGTATAAGATTGGAAGAAGATGTACCTGTCTAACGAATGAATATTTCTGTGCATGTTTTCTGTGAAATATAATCAGACTTTTAGGTGCATCGAAAAGGAATGAGGAAAATGTATGCTACTTATGTAGTCGTTTTTTACAGAGTGCAGTTTTTCATGCGGCCGGAAGAAAGTTCATTCGAAAGCCGGCATCCTGAGGTAGCTGAATTGTGATAGAATTATGCTGCACGATGATTAGTTTTACAACCCTACTAAATTAATCTTTTCGAAACGAAAACGCATTTCGGAATTTAGGTTGATATTTCATGACTTAGCCCACTTAATGTACCCTAGCCTTTTCAGCAGCCAGCTATCCGAGCCGGTCAGTCAACTGCTGCTGAGATTGGGAGAGGTTGCTGACAGAGCTGAGAACAGCCCGTCTTCGCATGCTGCACTCACAACCTGACTCCCATATGTACACATAAGGATTTCACACGCAAGGAAGTAGCATGTTCGGATCTCCCATGCAGCGGAGGAGCCACGTAGAGATAGGAATCGAAAATGCTCACTTCCCACTTACGTGAGAGGTGCCGGTGATGTGGGATGGAGGTGTGTATGCATGATGCGTGTGTGGATGGGGGGATGAGTGGTGATGTGGTCGTGTCTGTGGGTATTTGCCACAGTTTTTCATAGATGCTCATGTGACTGAAGAGCCCCATGAGATGGATGAGTGTACGAGGGCAGTGATGGAAACTGAGGCGATGGCGTCTGGTGTAGGTTGGTGCTCAGGCCGTGGTTCGCCAGTCTATGTGCAATAGACCCACATGTGACCGACCAGGCCGATCCGTGACATTGAAGGCAGGTAGGGGTTGGGGGATGTTAGGTCGGTTGCCATTGTGGTGCATGCTATTAGTGGACGCGCTGATTGATGGGATGTCGACTGGGCTGGAAATGGAAGGGACGGTTGATCTACAAGGTGTGCTAGGTGTGTCAAAACTGTTATGAACTCCGCTCCTGTGGAAGCGCATGTGACCGATAGGCCTGTGTGGTGCATGAACGTACGAGAACCGTGTGTACTGAGAAGGCGGATGCGGCGAACGTGCAAGGGGTCTTCTGGCGCCGGTCGCACTGTAATGAATTCGCAAGTGAGGGACCAGGCCGATGTGTGAGGTGAATGTGCGAGGGCGATGAAGAAAGGTTGTGGCCGTTGTCATCATCGCTGGTAGAGGGAGTGGTGATTGTGAGGGTGGTCGCGGTCAGCTGGTGGGAACGATTTGGTCGGTGGGGGCAGTGGGAGCTGTGACCGTACTCGTCATCGCCACGGCAGGCATTATGGAGATGGCGATGATCGGCGACAGCGAATTATGGGGATATTGAGAATCAATGGCGGGCGTGGTCGTCGCAGCGGACGCCGTGGGGGCTTGGGCAGGGCCGTCAGGGAGGTAGCAGTTGAGATCTGCCGACGGTTGGGGAACTGAGTCCGCCTACTGCATTTGAGAAGGTTCTGTTTTTAAAAAACCTCTAAGTTTTATGGGGACAAAGGTGGATGTTTTTCCAAAGTAAACATACTTTTGGGACTGGGTTCTCCATAGAGGCCCTTTGTATCCTGTAAGATCCCATCTAAACTGCTCGGATAGCCTCAAAACCGAGAAACCTTGGAAATCTTTTGAGCAACTGAAGGACTTTCCGGATGGCTTAGGTGAAGTCTTACACCTATCTGTTTTTAAGTAAGCCCAAAGATGAAGGACAGTCTACAGGAAGGCATCCGAAGAACTGCTGGGTGAAGAGTAGTTTTCCATAAAATTCCATGTCGTCGGAAAACGACAGTCAGTGGAAAGGCGATCCTAAGGAAAGACAAATTTTTTTCTCTCGGAACTAGTCCTACACAGGTGGATTGTTAACTGTAAAAGATGCGTGTGGGAAATGGAATCCCAAGCATAGTAGGTGAAATACCTGACGAATCACTAACCAAATTTTGAAATGCAATTTCAGCTAAGAAAACTTAAATGAAGAAGTCCGCAAAATTTGTTTTTATTTAGAGTACCCCTCAGATTTGTCAGCCACATCAGATTGTCGGCTTTCAAATGCAGGTATTTTCGTCCGGCTGAAGAATTATTACTCGCAAAAATGACTTGGTAGCACATTTCCCCCCACCGCTTTTCAGCGTCCTCATACACATTTACGTATCATATAAAACACAGTCATATAAATATCGTTTTTCTTAGTAATTTGAAAGTAAATAGCGTTTTTAACAAATCGTTTTTTCAAAAAACGGTATATTTTGGTACCAAAATTTGCAATCACGATAATTTTCAACGCAGAGAAATGTCCCTTCAGACGACATCATATCTGTGCGTCTATTAATGTCACTAGTGAAACATACAACGTGGTCCATACCCGACCCTATACGATATCTTGTCATTTGCATAAAGTAATGCATGATGTTTCTTAAACGTGTACAACTTTTAGCTTGGAAACTCCAAATGCAGGTTTAGCGGCAAGTAGTGCCAAAGTAGGCGCGAATCGAAAAATTCTTCTCAGAATCTGAAAGGCACTGGTCATTGGAGTTTAAAAGTTTGTGACATATTGGGTACAAAATCCATATCAGATGCAATATTTCTTGTGCATGTTTTACGTAAAGTATGTAAACATTTCAAAAAAGTAAACAGCAATGGGAAAATCATGCTACATAAGTGGCCATTTTTTTGGCCTACTTTTCTCTGGCGGCCTTATTGACTCGAGTTTAAAAGTCGCATCCTTGCGTAACTGCAATAACTGGAGAATACGCTGCGGGACAATTAATATTACATCCCTAGCTAATTTATCGTTCGTAACAAAATAGTATTTCAGAATTATGACTAGAATCTGATGACTTGAGTGACTCAAAGGCATTTAGATACAATACACAGCATATAAATGATGGTTCTCAATATTAAGGAAGTACGAAAAAAGGCATTTCTGGCTAATTTGCCGTTGGCAGCTAGCTACACCAACTATAAGGGACAACTCGATCCTCGTGTTAGCAGTCCATCTCAATTACTGCTTGCTGATGGCTGCACGACCTCCCGAGAAGCTTTGAGGTCAGGAGAACACCACTCGGTAACGATACGGCGTAGGACCCACAAGTAGATGGCAAGTCCAAAAATATACCCTAAAACCCGCAGTGACTGTAAACGTCACTTATTACTCATCGTTCCCATTGTTAAAATTTCCATCCTTTCCGGTCTAAATGCCAATTTACCAGCGACGCTTTATTTAAAGTGCTTTATCTTTTGAAAATCGCTTTTTGACTTGTTTTCAATTATCGTGTTCGCTTTCTTTGTCAAATGACAACGTACGAAAAGATTTTCAGCAGCGATTTGTCTATTTCCTGTGTCTTCTTGTTTTGCGTCCTGTGTGTTGCTCCAGCCGTAAAATCCCCTCTTACACCATTCAACGTATAAAACGGTCCGCAATTTATCTCAAGTTAGTTGTGGGTCCTACACCCTATCGTTGACCACCACTCCTGCAAATATTCAGTTTCTCCACCCAGGTGGTCGCATTTTCTGAACCCTACCGCGCAATTGTCAATTTTACAGACCCTCATGAAAGGGCCAACAACTTTGCGGATTTCTTTTCTTCTGCAACGAAATTCTACTCTTTTGTATTATTGTGACTTAGTTGTCACACTGTCTCCAAAAGTGCCCATCAAACGACAGAAAATAGGAATTTACAACGCCCGCTGCGTGTTTCAATTTGAGCGCGCGGGGTGTTTCTCACGAAACCACTTCAGACGGTAAGTGAATAACAAGCTGTCAGGGGGGCATTTTCCGCACGACGGAATACTGATCGTTGATGCCGGAGGCTGCAATTCGTTTGCGGATCAGGACGCTGGAAAATGCGACACTCTTGCGTGGCGAATTTGGTCAAAGCAAAATGAATTGGCAAAAGTGTGATCGGCGATTGAACAACATTTTGATTCAGTCAAACGGATGAAAAATAGGTGAAGTGGTTGTTTGAACGGCTGAAAAGCGACAAAATCATCGACAGACGGCATCAACAAACTCTCTTAAAGCTACAAAAAGCGCAGAACTTTGCCCCCATTCCGAAACATACGCTTTACTGCCACTGAGGGTTCCGGATTTCCCTTGCACTTGTCAGGGAAATAACTGCAATTAATTGTAGTTGCTTACTATGACAGACATTTTTCGTATGACTTTTGAAACGTAAAGACGCATTTTTGTTAAAAACAACCACATCGAGAGTTACCTATCAGTTTAGTCTTGCCTGGATTTTTTTTGTGGAAATTTGCAATGTACTTTGTCATGCAATGCTAACCAATATCCTGAAACGTGTTCTCGATCTGAAATGGTTACTTACTTTGGGCTGCAATATTACTTATCGTACAGCACAATCCCGGGGCATTTCAGTCTCGTCAGAATGCCGACGTTGAAACAAGTTTGTGCCCAGCCAACTGCATAAATTACACATTGTAAGTATGGCCGCTGTTCAAGTAAAAGTTTTTTCTCAGTGATTTTCGATGCCTTTGCAAATTCGAAAAACCATTTTATAGGAAACATGCACAAAATACCTCTTCTTTTAGTACTGTGGTTGAAACTCACGTTCTCTATAAACTTTGTGTTTGAAGAAAGAGTGTCTTCCGGTCTTAGAGCAGTTATGCACAATGAGATTTTTTAAAACTGCCGAATGTTTATTTATACATCACCGCATCAGCACCTTTAATAAGGCTGCTTACAAAGTAGACAACATGGTTCCCACTCATTTAAAAATTGTATGGTCTCCATAGGACTTATTCTTTATGACGTTTGGAAATTTATAGTTTTCCTAAAGCGGAAAGTGTACCGCTTTTAGTTTAGAAACCTTAAATGCGCGTGTGACGGCAGACCATCTTCCAAATTATTCGGGAACCAATCAGTTACTTAAGATCGAATCGTATTTTTTTTTCATGTTTGGATCTCAAAGACGACTTTATTTTCTGCTACATAACTTTAAGGAACAATGGTTTTCGAGTGTTTTCTGCAAAATACACTTGCGTTTATAAGGGCATCAAAAATCGGTGAACAAATTAATACTGTCTACGTGATAATTTTTTGCCGAGTGTGATTTCCAGGGCTGTTCGAAAGAAGCGCATTTAAAGATCGGCAATTGATGTGACTAAAATATCTTGGGGTCATGTTTTAAGATAATTGGTGTAACAAAACTAAGCAGGTAATAGTTTCAAATTTGGAACTCATTTTAGAATTTCGGAATTTATTTCATTGTATAGCACAGCTTCTATGTCATAATAACAATAAAAACGCCTATATGCTGCACTTCGTATAGTATAAAAATTTCATAGCGAAATTTTGGGATCGTCATTTCACCGCAATTCAAACAATCTTTAACTTAGTTGAAGAGGTCCGCCAAACTCTTAGCTGGTTTGGTAGCGCGAAGTATACTAAAATTAAAAACTGTCTCCATTCCGATGAGCGTAGCTCGCTTTTAAACTTCCAGATTACTTTCCTGGCCGATGGGTACAGACTATGAAAAGGTGACTTGCCCTGTGCGTGCATGAGTACAGACTGGAGCAACCAAAGCGATAAAAAATACATTCCCACACTTTCTCCTCCTTTACCAAGTGCTTATATGAAATGTTCGAATTATTCTAGACCGTATATATTCCGGTCTTTCATGACGTTCGTGAAATAATGCGCTTTCACAAGGTCTTTCATCAAGCTGAGCCGCCCTATTGACTTTTCGATCAGCAGTCGGAATGACAAGACAAGTGTATTAGTGGACAAACACATAATTAACTCAGCCACCAATTTCCGGCTTATCTACTTTCTCCAGACGGTCCTAATTCAACCCTGGACCGGAAACCCTAAAGTTTGCACGCAGATTCAGTAAGCTGGTGTGTCCGACCCACTGTCATTTGTGTCCAAGGCATAACTCCTACAGCCTGCGATCGAGAATATGCAAAAATCGCAAGGCAGGGATGAGTGCAGATGTGCCCGGGCTGGAGGACGGAAGATAGATTGAAGTTTACAAAACCACTAGCAAAATCACGTTTAGGAGACAGGGACAGTAAGGGCCTATTGGAAATCGCCTCCAACACCACAGCAAGTGGCACGCGGATACAATTAGTAGAGCGCTTAGGAGAGTCTAGGAGCAGAATCGAAGTCGTGAATCCTGAAACCGTTTGGCGGGCGACCAGATTACTCTACTGGTTAATCTCCCCAGATACGTCTGTCGGTTCTGAAACCTAGTCAGGATTTGTCTGATTAAATTTTGCAAAACCAGGCGAACTTGGTGGGATTCAAACCAAGCCCAAGAAGCGGAGAGCTTGGGTACAGTATACAACTGGGCGCAATGAACTGCTAAAATGTTCAGAAAACTCCTATTAATTAAGTAAGCCCTTTAGCAAATTGATGGGGCTTAAAGTAATCGGGTAGGAAATATTGTTTGGATGGTTACTTCGCAGCATAAGGATTGGGACATTCTATACGTTGTCGTAGGCTGAGACCGGTAAGTTGACCCAAATTTTATTAAACTCACTGCTGCGGTTGGAGATTCGTAGATCAGGTGGTTAGGGAGTTGGCTGCACTTAAGTCCTGTTATGCGTTAAATGAAGTAGTCAAGTCTCTTCAAAAATATTAATTGCTAAAGATTTCAACATTTCTGATTCAAAGAATACGGCAGTTGCATCATGAGCGATGCCCAAATTCCGCACTGTTATTGTATGATCCGTTTTTGCTCAATAGTCCATCCTCTAAATGGCTGCCCTTTTCAATGCCTTTCAAACTTCGCGCGGAAACATGAAGTAAGTTAATCGGAACAAAGCTTTTTTGGATTAGCGAAAAAATCAATATGAATAGTTAAGCCGAAACCAACCAGTCGCTTCGACATAATTACATATTTACAAATTCAATTTAACTTCAGATTTGCACAGACAAAGATTTCGTTTGGCGCTCTTATTTTAGGGCATCTACGCATCTTTCGTCTTCTATAAGGCATTCAAACCAAAAGAAGACAGGCCTAAAAGAGCGGGAAATCGGCGTCCAACCGACGCTTTTTGGAGCCATTATCACTCTACAAGCCAGGAAATAGCCGACACTAAAGTCAAAACCTATCTTTCTGCGTCCACCCAGAGCCATCGTTAGAAAAGACTACGTATCCGATTTATTGATTCTACAAATGCAAAGGATTCGTTTGTTAAAGGGAAAATCATGTCGAGTAGTAGATCATAAAAGCATATGTAAACTACGCTAGCACGGTCTTAAAGAAATCAAAATATTAAATAGGTTTTACGTGGAATTCACCGACGACCATCTATGATGTCGACATTTGCTTTTTCTGGTCAGTATGTTGCAGTTAGGGACTTCATGCAGTTGGTTTTTATTGCGCATATATCAATAAATTCCTCTTTGTTCAAAAATCAGAACTAGGGTTGGCATATCACACTTAAGCATCGGCAAAAGTACGCTGCCAATTCCAAGCCCTCTTTCAATAAATTGTTGATCATTCTTCAACAAAGCTAATGATACCTATCACGTTCTGTCAACAAATGAGCACAAAAAGATTAAAATGATAAGCATTCGATAAATCGTGGCCGAATGATGATACTGATCCGCAACCCGATATCAAAAATTCCTTCTTCTGTGTTCGGAAGTAGGTGTCGATTGTTGTCAGTCACATTGTGGTGTGGAAATCGCAAGCCCCTCTTCTCATACTCTGATGATCGGACAGATGCCACTGTTACTTTATGCAAGCCTTGCTTATAAAATATTTCCTGCTGATTTTCCAATATTAATATTCGTCCCTCAAACTGTAAAGTTACTGTAAAACTTGTATCTGACTTTCTGCCAGAAAAACTGGTTTTCTTAGTTGTCTTTTATTTTCCTTCAAAACCAACGGCGAACATGGAGTAGATCAGTTTATTCTAGGCCGATAAACTGAGACCGAAACTTTAATATATAAATATTTGGGCCGAATTGCATCAGCCACAGCGGGTAACCACGTAATGTTCATCAACTGCCGACAGGCAGCTATTAATAAACTTTAGGGTAAGGAATACCGTACTACCACTGATGAGTCAAACCCCTCGCAGCTGTGTTATGCAGCGGCCCACTAAGATCTCCAAAAAGTCAGCAATGGAAAAATCTGCTCCATTAAGCCCCTTCTCCATCTCGAGCTGTACTTGAATATTTTGCGGGTACACAAGTTTGCTGATCTATCCTAACTGCAGTAGAATGCACGGAGCCACTCCATTTTGAACCAAGAGTTCTGAACCCACACCTGCGTGCCAGCTCAGTCTTGTATAGCCAACAGACGACAACTACTCCACTTTTTATTTTTTTACGTTTAGGTAATATTTTGTGACAAAACAGTGCCCATGGAGAAGAAACTGCCTTCCTACCAAAACACCAACAGAATGATTCAACATCATCTATAAATATTTCTGTGCATGGAATTTATTCCTCACTTATAAAATAGACGCTGTACAAATGTATTCCACTGTAACGCATTCAGTTGTCGCGTTGAGCGTACAAGGTTTACGCACTCCGGGTAAGTTTGCTTGAGGAGTTGCAAATGGGAAAAGTCGTAGTACTGTTATGAGACTTCAGCACTATCAGGCCAACTGACCGACATGGTCAAACTAAGGCGGAGTGGTCAGGGTTGAAGGTACAAAGGCCATTCATTTCAGTCACGAGAATGGTAAAAAGATGACAGTGAATGGTCTCATTGAAACCTAAAAACAGCTGGCAGCTATTTGTGAACCCGGAAGTTTGGCAATACAGTCGGATGGCAGTTTTGTTTGTGTGCGAACAGAGGAATCAGGGAAGTGATTCATCAGAGGCTATCCAGACACGCGGTCCTTCGTTGTTGTCGATTATGCCTTTCACCAGTTCGTAGGCACTTTCATAATCGGAAGCAACGACAACAGCTGAAAAACCATAAGAAGATAGATTGAAAGAGGTGTATAATACGTTAAAGGAATCAATTTCAATGCTGGCTAAGATTAAAAAAAGAGAATGCTAAGCAAAGAGGTGCATAAAATTCGAAAAATGGACATTGCACAACGCAGTTTGAGGACAAACAAATTAAATCATTTTTGTATCTTTACGGATTAAAGTCAAACATTCATGCCAGTCTGCGATGGAGATACAGTGGGCGGGCTAACTCATGAAATGTCAGCCGAAATTCCGAAATGCCTTTTCGTCTCGAAAAGACTATTTATTTAGCGTTGTAAAACTGATCGCCATGAAGCATTCTTCTACAATACTTCACCTACCGCAGGATGGCAGCTTTCGAACAAACTCCTTTTTGGCTACATGCGGAAACTATACTCTGTAAAAAATGACTACAGTAGGTGGGCTAGCTCATAAAATGTCAACCGAAATTTCGAAATGCGTTCTCTTTTCGAAAAGATTAATTAAGTAGGATTGTAAAACCATTCATCATGCAATAAAATTCTATTATGATCCAGTTACCACAGGGTGCCGGCTTTCGAAGGAACTTCGTTTCGACTGCATGCAAGAACTATACTCTGTAAAAATGACTACTTAAGTGGCATGGAATTTTCTCACTGATTTTCGACGCCCCTGAAAATTCAATTATATTTCGTGGGAAAATGCATAAAAATATTTATTGTTTTACTTATTCGGTAGGCAATTACGTCTTCTTCCAATCATATGGTCGAAAGAAGATATTAATTTGGTTTTAAACAAGTTTCAAATTGTGAGATTCTTTAATACCGTGAAATGGCCGTTCATAAAACGCTAAGTATCTGCATTTAGGAATGCTGCTTGTAATGTCAACAATATTGTTCACATCTACTGCAAAATTTAATGAACCCCATATAGTCTCCTCCTAATACCTTAGAGAAATGCATGGTCTTCCTTACATGGAAAACATGCGGCTTGTACTTTTGAAACCTGAATGCAAGTTTAACAGCAGGTCGGGTTCAAAATCATTCGGGAATGAGAAAAGTTTTTGAAACCGAATTATACTTTTCATTCGAGTATAGACTTGGACGATCGCGTTATTTTCTGCCGAATAAGTAAAAACTGAATACTTTTATACATTTGCCCACGAAATATAAGTGAATTTTCAAGGGCATCAAAAGTCAGTGAGGAAATTGCGTGCTACTTAAATAGTCATTTTTTTGCAGATTATAGTTCTTGAATGCAGTCGGAAATAAGTCCCTTTGAAACCCGCACCCTGCGGCAACTGAATTGTTGTAGAATTATACTTCAGACTGATTTGTTTTACAACCCTTCTTAATTAACCTTTTGGAAACGAAAACGCATTTCGGAATTTCAGTTGACATTTCATGAATTAGCCCACCTACAGCATGTGGCATTTGTCAATGGTGCGCAGCCCAGATAACGTGTGTCACTCCTGCGCAACTCCCACGCGTTCCCCCGTAGGAGCCCGCATCCATTGCGGAGGGTTGAACTGGGTGCGGTAATAGCTTGATTGCCCACAGCCGGGTCGATAGTTACCTTACTTTGAAAATGACTCGGCAATTCGGATCACCGACATTGGAATTGGGAGTGGTGTTCATCCGCACGCTTCCCGAGTGGTTAATTACTCTGTTCAGGCAAGATATCAGCGCTGAATATGGAACGATGGGAAGTCATTAGGGTTGTTAACGTATGTAATAAGAAACTTATAGCTTCAAGCAGCCCCTGGCTCACGCTATTGTCAAATCTTGTGATAGCTTCGGCCTCATCAGACCTGAAAGTTTGACTGGGGTCCGCCGAATTAGCTGTGACGTGGGGAGTTCGCGTCGTTCCTCATCACTACTGCGCGGTCGGCCATTGGCATCCGGAATAGCCTTTCCGCCTCTCTGACATAGTTGCTGTACTCACAAGTATGTCATATCCGGTGAACGACTCCAGAAGTACCCTGCCGGGAGAGTGAGTATTTTAACTTCACTCACTGAAGCCTGATAGCTGACTCCAGCCAGTAAATAACACGCTTATCCCAGTAACAACATATTCTTCTTGAATTCTCCTTTTTATCGGCAAGGAACTTGAATAATGGAATCTATCAACACCAAAAAATGAGTTACGAATTGACTTTGCACCGTTTTGCGCTATGTTTCCGCAATTTCATAAAAATTTACAGGTCACGTATTGTTTAACTCAAAACGGTGCACGGTGTCTAGCGCGTCTCAGATAACACAGATCAGATTGATTTAGTGGGCTCTCATGTAAAGAGGGCTGCTTAAGCAATCTTGTGAAACTCGTAGAATGCAGGATAGTTCCATACAGTTATTATACTCTGGCTTGACTAACCCGTCAACAAGCCGTTTTTAAACTATAACGACAGCGTTTGAAAGCCATATATTCCGACTTGTTGATTACGACTTATGGTTTCTCTCTTGAACTAAAAACACAAATAGGGGCTGCATAAGTAGTGAATGGTAAATTTTGAGTATATTTAAAGTGTGCTATTGAATAGACCTGTAATACGGCAGACAATATCTTTATTTTTTACGTATGTTAATGATTCGAATTTCGGAAGCGTGTGCTAACTGCCAAAATATATGTTACATTTTTGAACAATAAATTAAAACGAGGTCATTAAATCAAGGACGAGTATGAAAACCAATTGCGTCCGGTATTTTTGAGAACGTTAGCAGATTTATACGAAAGACGAAGTTATGGTCTAGCAAAAAAGGACGTTTTAGTGTGAGAACTTCTGCTGACTTGTAGGACATCCATCTGTAGAGACGTTAACAGTCAACCGTTTCTGACATCTGAGACAGTGAACAGGTGGCTAATCAAATCACCATCTGTCAACTCTAACCAAAACAGCCTAGAATAGAACTTCGACAAGTTGCAAAGCATTGAAAAGCCGTGTTCTGACGGCATACCGTAATCCATATATACGATATGTAGCCTAAATCATGAAACGTGATAACGTTCTGGACGATGACCTTTTTGCATAAAGGATGTGTGTATAAATGATTTTATTAGTCGAATTTCAACGACAGAGCGAAAATCAACGTTACATTGAATTCAAGCATGTTCCTATGCTACTAGCTGTTCACGACTAAGTCTGCGCATCCGAGCGTCGTTTTCTATTAAGGGAGAGTAATTTAACCCTAAGAGTTTCAGAAGAAGATGCGATCGTTGGAAAAAAAGTGTATCGGCCTGATATTTCGGATTCTCACTCGAATGCATCATCAGAGGCAATTTAAGATAAACGGTTTCGTCAATAAAATTTGCCTCACTTGGAGTTTGGTTTTTTTGCTCACGTAAACCAGATGCGGCAGGGTGTTAGCAATAGGGGTATGTTTAAATAACCAGGCGTCTTATCGATTTTAAAAGGTCAGATTTGCCAATCTGTGCGATTTCATGTCCTAAAGCACAGTAATGGCGTTTAAAGGCTTCGATATTTCCTGCGCTTTGCAATTAATCAATGAGGTATCGTGCAAAGGCCCTCCACTAGGTGGCTATGTTAACTTTTATGCATACAGTAAAATATTCTTGCATGGCTTAGTTTCCACTAATGTCTTATTAGGAAAGGAAACGGGCAGAAGATCCGCAGTGTAAGCAGTGCAAGCAATGTCTATATGACCACCACGCTGATCATTTATAGTCGTAGAACACAGAATTTAATCGAGTAGACATAATAAAAATGGCTTCAATAAAAAAGAAAATAGTTTAAGTATCTACTTGCCCGTATCTTTTAATTCATTACTTCAATAGCCATATAAATGTACAGGCCTGAAGAGAATCTATCGAAAGCAGACGTATGCTCGCCAAATTGCCTTTTGAAAATAGGGTCCTTTCGTTGGCTGAGGAAGAAATGTCGTTATACTTTAGGGAGTAAAAAAGCTGACCAAAATTTCCAATTTCGTTTCGAATTTACGTTGGAATATGATAAAATACGTATTATCTGTCAGAGCGCTATCTTATAAGAGCGCGTTTTAAACGGTTAACTTATCCTAGGAAGTTTTTAAGTTGATCGAGGATAGGTTGATTGCCGACTTTATTTGTGGAAGTTCGTTGTTCTCGGCGATGAGATTTCATTTTTGGGTGAGACTGCACATAACCCAAACGGCCGTCTTCAGTAAAACAAATGTCTAAACATTCACTTTTTTGTAAAGGCTTTCAGGACATGTCATATGTTTGAGGTTTTTAATAAACATATAGCATAAATCCAGGCCATTTGACAATCCAGCAAAGACATTGAACATTATGAGATATTCGCCGATATTTTGAGGAAGATCTGAAGTTCAACGCACACTAGTACAAGAGAAAACTGTAAAGAAATCTAACGGAAGGATTGTCCACTTAATATGCAAAACGGCATCTACCCATTAACATGTGACCTTATAGAAACTTTTATTCCTGTGATGCCCTTTCAGTAAGATTGCGCGAACACCCGTCCGTTTTAGTCATGCGCATCTTGAAACTGTAAAAACTATAAAGTTGCAACAAATTTTCGCAAAACCGTCTTGGAATCTAAACTTAAACTGTAGGCCGTTTGATAACCGCCGTCGTTGAAATCACGAAAATTTCAACAGGATATTAAAGTGCGAACTTCAGTAAAGGATTATGTTCTAGAATTTTTCTGCCTAAACCATTTTATTTACTCCGTTTTTTGCATGGATAGGCTCTTTGCACAGCAAAAACATAAGTTGGCTTAATCACAGCGATGTTTAACGTTTCTAACTCCCGGTGTTTCAAAATTGCTATCCCTAAACAACACAATATGACCTGTAATAATTCAGTCTTGTTTTACTTTGCTTCTTGTCGCTCATTCCTACTTCGGTGCTTTCGATCTAACGTTTGCGGGCTTACGAGTGGTTAGTAAATATGAGTAGATTGCGGCAAGTTTGCTGTACATTATCTTTTGCTGATTTATCCCCCGGTCGGTTAAGGACGTTATTTGATAATCAGTACAGAACAACTCTTATTACTCCAAACGAGTAAGCTGATTGCCAATGGAAGCGAAGAGATGAGTCCCAGGAAGCAGTGGTGAAGAAGAGCACACGATCACTGGGACAAGAGCTTTATTCGCCTGACCTCTCGGATTCCTGCTCGAACCCATCACCAGAGACAAAAGCAGATAGGGGTGGTTCATGCACAAGGGGCAGCAGTATTTGTAGAATGAAGAAGCCATGCTACTGCATACCTAAGAAAATTCACGGCTCTCCCCTTCGTCATAGATTGTTGCGCTTAGTGTGATGACTGTTCGATGACCCTTATTCGTGCCATTAATTGCTACGATTTCATTGCGAGTGTTGGATTTTGGTGCGATGATTGCTCGACCATCTGACAAACCGACCCTGGCGTTGGGATCAGTGTTCACCTGTAAGTTGATTCCACAAAGTTCTCGTGAAAGAATAAACTACAGCATTTCAAACTCGGATGCTAGACACGTGCCTGTTCGGTGGAGTAGAAAAACCCACTGTCAAAGTCCTGCAGGACATGGAGTTTTTAAGCGTTTCGGCTCCACTCGCACAGGTGTGGCTTGATGCACCGGAGGTCTTTATCCATCCTACTAAATGACGTGCTTTTTTGCTAGGTAGGTCACTGTGTATCATCTACGATAACTAAAGTGCTGAGAGAGTGAGGGTCGTTGGACCAACCCAAAGATTCCTCTCCTCGAGTTGCCTTTTGCTGAATTGGCGTAATCACTGATGGCTATAACAGCCCGCCAATACGAAAGTAGTGTTGCGATCTAGGCTCTCCTAGCTAACAATAGTTACATAAATTGCGACATCAGAAACTAGGCAGGCACACCTATTGTTAGTGTACTTTCATCAGGGCCGCCATCATCATCATCATCATCATCATCATCATCATCATCATCATCATCATCATCATCATCATCATCATCATCATCATCATCATCATCATCATCATCATCATCGTCATCATCACCACCACCACCACCACCATCGTCATCATCATCACCACCACCATCGTCATCATCATCACCACCACCATCGTCATCATCATCACCACCACCATCATCATCATCATCGTCGTCATCATCATCACATTCATCGTTGCTATCTCAGCAATTTCCCTTACCTTACTCATATTCCTCTTTTTCATCACCTCTGTCGTCATGATCCCATCTTTACTCTTCTTCGGCCTGATTGGGTGAAAATATTCGCTGCCCCCTATTGTAAACATGTGTCCTTTGGCATCACCATCTGGCTCTGAACAGACTTTTATGGTTAAGTTGCTCGATGTCCTTAAGAAGGTATTTGGTTCATATGCGTACTTACAAACTCAGATCCCTCCTTTGTCTCATGAGGAGTAATCCTTGTATAAACTTGAAAGTATTTTGGCAGAGGAGCGCTCACTGATCGCGTGTCTTGGGACTCACTCAAGCGCCCCAACAGCAGCTGCCTAACGGTTGGTATTGTAGGCAAAATGACATTGTCGACAAAGACAAAGGAGACCAAAATGGTCATTTCATCAGCTAGCCATGCCTAACGGCAGGTTTCACAAATCCCTCAGGCTCGAACTTGCGACCTGCTAGTTAGAATTCCAACGCCTAATGACATTCTGCTTATAATACTTGCTGAGATTGAACCCCAAGGTACAACGGGAAGAGAGTGTCTCGTAACGCGATCGGTGAGCGTCCCTCTACTATTGTTAATGTACCCGGTCGCAACTGACAGGACAACAGACCCGTGGTTCAGTGGTTAGTGTGCCGCTCTTCTAACCACATGGTCGTGGGATCGAGCCTCTGGGGTTGCAAGATCGGAGGTTGGCTGATAACGGCTAATAAGCCAAAAAGGGCCATCCCAGTCCTCCTTGTCTTTGTCGGCACTATTCCGAATTGCTGGGTGTTTTAGTTGCCCACCCAAACCCACACACATCAAGCTGATCTATGTGCCACAGCTAAAATTGATACGGTGTCTAAACTACCGAATAAATGGGCCTAAGAAAGCGTAGATCTTTTCAGTCGGGCATGAGGGGGTTGAGTGTAATTTATTTAAAAGTTATTTGTTAACGACAAGAGTTGAGCCACGGTAGAAATTTACTCTGTCGTACAACGCATATCAACGTCCTTAACAGAAAACTGCTGCGTTCACTCTCGTATTCTTGAGCAAAAACTTGTGCGTTCAGTTAAAATCAGAAAAGCTTATTTCAGGAATTAGCGCGAAAACGTGACCTACACTTTTCGCAGCAAACACTTTTTGAAGGAAAAAGGCGTTGAGATAACATGTGAATTCACGGCTAAGGGGATTGTAGGAAAATAATTTGAAAGTACTCCACCTCAATTAAAGTAGCTAGATATGATATTCAATAAACAACTACTTAACTTTTTGCCAGGACTGTTTAAAAAGTTTTATAGATGAAATGTGAAGATTTTTCTAAGAAGGTTTATAGGCTGTTTTCTGTTTTTGCTTCATTCCCTAAGCATGTAGCCACATATTTAAAGGCGAAAAAGATTTTAATTAACAAATAGAAAAGGATTTTAATTAATGGACGAATTTGGTTTGTTTTACCACGTTTAGTCGACCTTTTCTACACCATATACAAATAAAAAATGCTGCATAACTCGTCTGCCCTTTCGAACACTCTGATGAAAAAACGTATAGTTGCCCATTTTGTCATTTTAAAGTCGCAGATATTACTAGAATGTGAGGACATAAAGTTTTTGCCCTATTGGTTGCGTCGTTTTCCCAACTTTTGTTAATATTTATGGACAAATTTCGTTGTAAAGAGATTCGCACGCTGGGCAAGCTGACAAAACGGCGACAATATTAAAACGTCTGATTCTAACACCAACAGCTTTGCTAGATATTCCACAAGACAACTTTCTTTTCAAAAAACCCACATTGGACATATATAACAAAAATATAGAAGGTAGTGGATGTGTAGTAAAATTTCATTCGCAATTTTCATGCCGTCATAATAAACGCGTGGAAGAATTCCTGTAAAGTTTCGACAAACGAAACCAATAAGATGCAGCTGAAATAATAGCACATGACCGATAATTCTTTTGGATCGTCAAATGGTACTATTGTCCTCCCAGCCCTTTGACATAAGCAGGGATTTGAATCAAAAATGACCGGAAGCTTATTGTAAGAAATTTTGAAGCATGCTAAAAAAATTTCTTTTCCCCAGGAGTACGTTGGACTTTTGCGTTTGCAAAGGCAAAGAAAACCAAAAGCCACTCTCACTGGCAACAGAGGAGAAAAAGAAAAAATTTGGAGCAATGAACCGCTTCCAAAATGCGATTTTTGCGGCGGATAAGTAAGGCTCACTCAAATTTTGAGGGTATACAGAATAGCGGAAAATAAGATTCAGCCGTACATACGAAGATAGTGGTGAAATAGAGGCTAAGTCGATTTAAATTTTTATCTGCTGTGTTTTAAAAGAGTCTAAGCAAAAGGTTTAATCTTGTGTTGGCACAATGTTCTTTCTCCCAGCTTCTTAAAGATTTAATATAGGCATACATTTTGACGAAATATCCGGACAGAATTCAAGACATGCGCGATCTATGTAACGATATTCGAGATTTTGTGTCCTGCGGATAACTGTTGGCTGCTAATGGGGATAGGCAGTCAATTAATTGCCGTGAAAGAGTTTATCGGTTTCTAAATTGTCAACATTTTTTGAACAGCCTTAGAAATCAGAAACTTTACTGACAATTAATCCAACTGATTGAATGCTTATACGAGTTAATATTTTGAATTTCATTTGGATGTATTTTATAATGAAATCCACCGGAGACCCTGCAGTGGTATTTCAGAAAAGCTTCAAAGGCGTAGTTAACAATGAATACGAAGGGAAAACATTGCATTTCGGCACTTTTCCCGTCAGGCGCGTAATGGCTAGATATTTAGATGGACTGAAAAACCAGTAAAAAAAGTCGACGTTTCTTTTCCATTTCCCTTAAAACTACCTGGGCAACACTGGCGGGGCTCTGAAGACCTTCTTTAAATGAAGCTGTTTAGTCTTGCCCCGAACTCCCACTAACCGATTTGCTTGCCAGACGGAAGGCACTATTTTCGTTGTAAATGCGGATCTGCAAACAACTGTTCAGTTGTTCTGAAATAGTCAGGTTAATGAAAGTCCGATGGATATGCAAAGGTGACTTATAATGAGGAGTTTCAAAATTTTAGGAATGACTAGCATGACTATGAGTTCTCTTTTAAGCTACAGAATCGAGTTTTTTTAAGCAGAGCACATTGATTTCGATTAACTTTCCTTAAATTATAGCGAATAGTTTTGCAAAAAAATCAGTAAAAGTTATTCGCGTGAAAAGCTTTATGTGTGGGAAAATTAAAGGGGCCAAGCCTAAAACAAAAGGTTCACGGAAATCGAAGTTTTTCCATCACACCAAGCACGCCATAAATTACGCCATCTTTCATATTGACCCAACTGTGGAAAACTCGGCGCCACGGTGGAATTCGAACCCACGCTGTAAGGGGAAGGCTTTAGTAGAGCAAACGCTCAAACCACTTGAGCTACGAGGCCCCGCCGGACGACTCGAGTTTAATCACATTTGGGTCAAGTTTACCCGCCCAACCTACTGCAACGTCTGGAATCCACCAAATCTGATACAGTAAGTTGACTGCCTAAGCAGGATTTTCTAAGTAATTCACCTAGAATCCACCAGATGACTACCAGGCTCACGTAATTCATAGGTATTTTGGCAGATTTTGATTAAATGCTATTGACCCAACTCGAGTCGTCCGGCGAGACCTCGTAGCTCAAGTGGTTAGAGCTTTGAATGTACTAAAGCCTTCTTCTTACTGCGTGGGTTCGAATCATACCAAGGCGCCGACTTTTTCACAGTTGGGTCAATATGAATTAATCAAAATCTGCCAAAAAACCTATGAATTACGCCATCTTTGTTTGAAGAACTCCATGACGAAATTGCACAGAACTGCGTCAGGTCCGTAATCAAGATATAAAATGC
>CACRXP010000916.1:108241-122339 GCA_902702965.1 Spirometra erinaceieuropaei | reverse complement strand
TCCTTACAAAGGATGAGCTCAACAGAAGATGATTTGTTAGATATTTCGGCTTACTTTTAAAGTGAAAACCTGCAGAATAGAGTTGAAACAACGGTTTTCGTGACTAAGATTATCCCAAAATGTTATGATATGAAATAAATAATTATACTTTCTTCGGCATTATTTTTATGAAAAATAGGCATTACGCGGCGATACCACAAGCATTTATTTCCTCCAACCCTAGCGTCAACGAGATTTTTGGGCCAACCCTAAAAAACAATATCCCTGAAACTTAACTGCCAGCCCTGCCATAATAATCTGTGAAATTACTGGCTTGATATTCGTTTGGTATCTATTTTGCAGAAATCAACATATGGAGCGCTGGGAGGCCCACTGAGAAACCGTACAGTTCACATTTGCCTCAAGCAACAGCAGCAGAAGCATCGGCGAGACACATGTCGGGGTGTTTAGCTAGTAAGTATGTTGGGAGGGAGGTAGAGCCACTGACACGGTAGAGCACGTGCGAAGGGAATATAACTGACGACGGTACGAAATCCGGTTCCGATGTTTTTGCAGACGATACGATCAGCGCTGTTCGCTAGCGTTAAAGCCTTTGGAAACCGAATGTACTTTGGATTATTTAGAGCGTCCTCGATTTCTGCGAAAATGCAATGTTATTTGCGTTCCCCCATCCCTCGGCCCTTCACACAGTGTTTTCATTCCTACTCACCATTTACCGTAGCCATTTACTATTGCAACCGACACCCCAAATATCGTACCAACTCAACTGCCACTTTTTGATCTCGAGCGGAAGCATGTGAAATTTGAGATCCGTTTAGCTGATAGACTGAAATCGTGTACCAAGCACGCATATAAATTAAATCAAGTCAAATATAAATAATAGTAGGTTCCTTGCAGAAAGACAGTTATTTAAGTTCTATTTATTCAAATTAATACTGAAGTCAGGATAAGTAAACCTCAGGCGAAACTCAAAAGTGTTTTATGATTACATAGAGCCCACCTAAGATCTGTCTAACATCAATTCATTAAATCCCGCGACATTCATCATCTTGTTTGCTCTCCTACTGTTTCCTACTAACGTTTCCTACTGTTTTACTCATTCAGAACTGTGGAACCCAGTTAGTTTACATCATTACTAGAACCCTTTGAAATTGAGCTGCCTTAAAAAGTGACTCTTGCATACGTAAGTGACCTCAGAGGTCTAACAAATTGTGAATAATTAATGCACAGGGAGGCTGCACACCCCTAGGGGAGAGTTGAAATATAGCGGACTGAAAAAGATCCATAAAGTTGGTTATATTTAGCAGACGAATCAGACAACTTGTATGTGACTCAAACTATAATAAGGAAGGCACGCAAGCCTTGATACATGCAAATCTGCATTTGTGGAAGTATAAAAAACCTGAAAAGTTAGGTTCGAAAGCACATCTGTTTGGCAATTCGTCATTAGGCCCATACATTTAAATAGAAAATAAAAACATGAGAAGTTTACGGAGTTTAGAATTGTCGCAACGTGCACACGCCACCCACTGGTCGTATAGTCATTGTCTCGGCCATAGCTAGTGCCTTTTGCGCATGCCTTTAGAGAAGCTTGCTGTCGCTCGGTAGCCAGCCTGAAAAGCTTCTTTGGCATCGACCCGGTTATCTGTATCGACCAGATACGTAATAATAGAACACGTAATCGGTCTGTTTTTATACATGCCTATCCAGGCAGCCAAGTGTTCACGTACTCCATTTTCCATGCATCTCATTGTACGGCCAATCTATCCCGCTCCACAGGAACAGGGGAATTTTTAAATACACAGTGACGTGTACTCCATGTACTCTACTTACAAATATCAATAAGAGCTCTCACTTCATCCCCCCTACTCCAGTCCCAATGAACGCAACACACCGATTTCATCACGTGGGTAGCATGAGGACGGTGATTGTTAATAACCTATGAGACACATATAAACCCTGTCATATTTCCCTTTTTTCCATGCAACTCTAAGCGCCCGAGGATAAATTACCGAAAACATGTATTTGCAAACTTGAGTCTTCAAGCGTAAAGTGGGAATATTCGCAGAACTTTGACAGTCGAAATAAAGTTTAATCCTAAGACGAGGTATATTACAAATAAAGATTGCCTTCAAAATCTCCTCGTTGTTTCTTTTGACGGGGACCCCATATCAGTATCAGTTTAGTAAGGAAAATATAGGCCAGCGCCTGTTCTCATGACACATTGTAAAACCATAACTTAAGAATGAGGTTGCGCATTTTTACTTCTGTATTTGCAAGGCTGTCTCAATAAACATTTCCTTTCCATGGATTTACTTTCTAAGGAATATGAATCATAAATGTGCCCAGTAGTTTTTCCGATCATCGAATAAAAAGCTTTCTTTAAATACCTAAAAGCACGACTGCGATATAGAAAAATTGATATTCCATTTACCAAGGGTGTTCGCATGATTTAATAGCAGTTTACGTCTTTCAGATTAACTTCCGGAAGAGATCCTTTTCCACTACATGCAACACGAACAAGCACAAATAGGTATAGAGGTGTCAGACGTCAGCACAAAAGCGATAATTAATGGTTTTCAAAAGATATATAAATACTGCAGTAGGTGTGCTAACTCATGAAATGTCAACCGAAATTCCGAAATGCGTTTTTGTTTCAAAAAGTTTAATTAGGTAGGGTTGTAAAACAAATCATCGTGCAGCATAATTCTATAATAATTCGGTTACGTCAAGATGCCGGCTTTTGAAAGGATGTCGTTCCGGCTACATGCAAAAATCAGACTCCGTACAAAGTGACTACTTATGTAACATGCATTCTCCTAATCGATTTTCGATGCCCTTAAAATTCAGTTCATGGATGACATGCATAAAAATATTCATTTTCTGCCCGTTCAGTAGACAGCGACGTGTTCTTTCAATTTTATACTCGAAGGAAGGGTATAATTCGATTTTAAAAAGTTTCAGATTGTGATATTTTTTAATAACGTGAAATGGCCGCTCATAAGACATCATGTGTCTGAATTTGTTAATGTAGCTCAAAATCACTACCATATTTTATGAACTACATATAGTCTTCACTTAATACCGTAGAGAAATGTGTGGTTTTCCGTACGCGGAAAATATACGGCTTGTAGCTTGGAAACCCTGAATACAAGTATAACGGCAGGTCGGGACTCAAAATTATTCAGGAAAGAAAAAGGTTTTTGAAAACCCAATCATACCCCTTTTCGAGCAAAAAATAAAAGGAGGCATATTTTCTTACCAAATTGGTAAAACTTTGAATTTTTTATGCTGTTTTCCACGAAATGTAATTGAATATTTAGGGGCATTGAAAATCAAAGAGAAAACTGCATGCCATATACATATTCATTTTTTACAGAGTCTGGTTTTTGTATGCATCAGGAAAGAAGTTCTTTCGAAAGCCGGCATCCGGAGATAACTGAAAGATTATAGAATTATGTTGCACGATGATTAGTCATGCAACCCTGCTTAGTTAATCTTTTCAAAACGAAAATTTATTTTGGAATTTCGGTTAAAATTTCATGAGTTAGCCCATCTACCGTAATTTGTCCACCTGCTGACCGAGCTCTCGTGACCTAATGGCTACTGCCGTGCTCCTCGTTACCGATAGTACCGCGCTCGATGCTCTTTTGGATTTTCACTTTTCTGCTGAATGGCTCATCACTGAGGTCTTCCTAACCCCTTATATTTGTTTTTAAATAACTCCGACTATTTTTCGTTGAGCACAAAGCTAAAAGAAATCGGCCAATCTTGTAAATAAGGCAGATAACGACTCAACGGTCTGTAGTCCTCGATGGTCATGGAGAATTGTAGCCGAACAGAGTGCCTTGGGCAGATAAATGGTCCTCATTACTTCATCGCTAGGGGCGTATTTGAGATGCAAGTTACCGGCGTGAGTTGGGAGCGTGAGTGCTCACTGAAGCTGCTCTTCTGAGGGTTCTACGGAAATTTCCCTTAAAACATAGTGCGCGGTAAACTCGAAAAAACGGATTCCAATAACCGTTGGATGCCTAATGCAGTGTTTTGGAAATTCAGCTTATGTGTTCTCGGCTTGCGCAATTTATTTCCGCGTGATGTGTTGCTTGCGTTATGGGAGCGAGTAAAATCGCAAACACCCCAAGAACTTGGGGCTTGAAAACAAATTTGGACGAAAATCATTTCAATGCCGATATAATCTCACTCATGAAAATCATGACAGTCTGCATCATGCACTCCATAGGGACGAATGACGCACAACCCAAAGCCTCTTCGGGGTTGCGTTAAGAATGTCCAGCAAAACTGGGAAATTATCACTGTACAAAAAGATTTCCGGCTACGTAAAGCAGAGTCAGGTCGTTATCTGGGATTATCCGTAGGAACCCTCAAAGTCATTCTGCGAAAAAAAGGTCCAGGCGGCGCTAGTGTTCCAGAGAATGATGGCATTACGATATTTGCACAAATCGCTGTTTTTTCTCAGCTGAACTACGAACCGAGGGAAAAACTGGAAGTTAGGAAACTGAAACAGACTGAATGTGGACAGAGGTGAAAATCAGGGATGGCTAAATAGTATAAATCAAGAAGTTTCTCTTGCGGACAGACCCGTCACAATAAAAGCTCGGTCTGCTTAATGAGACGATCACCGGGGGTCATTTTCGCGAGATACAGGACGAACTTAGGGACCTAGTTAATGAGGTAAAGCCAGACGTCGTGACCTTTAAAGAAGCATGGCTTACTGCAGATACAACGGAATCTAAAATATCCCTCGGGGAATATCAACACCCCAGACGAGATAGACTAGGACGAGTAGGGATTATAGCTGGTGTTTCCTGTTAGCTAACCGCCATTGCTGAACTGTATAATCCACCAAAGGAAGTGAAACTCTTAAGGATCGCCATGTCAACAAAATTTGTCCGGTCGCAAGTGCTATTGGTGGCATATCGTTCGTTAAACCAAATACCTGACCCTGATCTCTTTCTCAAAACTGACCTGTACAAAGTCAGTGAAAATAATGATGTCCTTATCTTTGGGACTTTTATTGCTGTTGGTACTGGCTAGCAACCATTGACCGCGCAGGATCTGTTAGCTAATTTTAATCACGAACTTGCTACGACAGTTCGACCGTCGATTTCGACGATGTCCACCGTATGCCCCACAGACTGCATTGTGGGAACAGGGACGGTGACTTACGCAGGGGTTTATAGTGCCAGTAGACTTGCGTAACATCTACCTACACTCTCTCCTCCTCCCCCGCCTGGGCCCGGTGTCAAGACAGAGTCAAGAAGACCGGAGACGAGGGACGAACTTGCTACAGTAGGCTACAGACGAGCTTCTCTGCAAAAACGTTTCTTTCGGTACACAGATTAGGGAAGAGGAACAGTGAAACTCCTTTGACCTTTTTTACCGGAGGGGCGAACACGATTGACCTACGGGCAAAGTGACCTCACTGCGCTGCACTATGATTAGACCATTTTGCCTAAGCAAAATATGTCTGATGGTTGAAAGGAAAAAAACACTTAGGAAGAAGACTATGCAATCAAGAGAAGATAGGCTCCAGAGGTACTACAGGGGGACTGAATTAAACAGTAAATTAAAGGACTACTGGAGGACTTTTGGTTAGTTTTTGCGGCAGATTTTTGATCGCAGATGCCCACTCAGAAAAAAACTACGACTAACTGGCCGAAATAGATGAATTCGGAAATGCAGACTTCCTTAAATAAGTCGCTGCAGAAACTCTATGGAATGAGTGGCAGTGAAGAGTATTTACGGGAATCTACGAGACAAGGGAACATTTGCAAAAATAGGGTAAGTATGTTTTGAAGTAAATTCAAACAGATGGAACAACAAAGTCTTGTGTATGCCAAGTAGGCGTTTGACCTTCACTGTTGTGGTTAGGATCTCACTCGATCCCATTCTGTCCGCCCGCCAGCTTGCTACTGGCGACAACGAACGCTGTGTCAGAGGACACATACCACATATAATACATGAGCAGCTCGCTAAGAGTGCAACAGGCCAGACGCAGACAGCTGTTTCACGGTCGGTACCGATCATCAATACGTCATAGGCCTTATGAAGTGAGGTATATAAGCATGTCAAGTGGGCGTTTGACCCTCACTGTTGTGGTTAGGATCTCACTCGATCCCATTCTGTCCGCCCGCCAGCTTGCTACTGGCGGCAACGAACGCTGTATCAGAGGACACATACCACATATAATACATATAATCATACATACAATATCATATATAATACATATAATACATGTCTTATGTGGCTACATACGTAGCATCAAAGGAAACTGGAACCTAATTTCCATTCTTGGGTGTCCGGTCGGACCATTACAGATTGATGACCAAGTTGATCATGCCTTCTTTCTGATTTATTTCAGTCGGTTCTCACTCGACATTCCTGTCATTTTTCTTCTCTTGCATTCGTTTTCCAGCCAAACTTTCTCCCCTTTCCTCGACAGAGGGACTGTCCTTCTTGTTGGCATTAAGAGGCGCCCAACGACTCAGATTGGAACCGAATACTCGCACACGCACCTCGAGGACTTGCCAAAGAACTGTGTAGGCCACTGTTTACTACACTTCAAAAGTCGTTCCAAGAAGGCGAATTCCCCTGCCCTAATCACTCCGATCTATGAGGGAGGTTCGCGGATTGACGTCAAAACCTACTGTGAGGTCAATGTGACATGGAATAATGAAGCGCATTACAAAGAAACATCACATATAGTGTCCATTGGAAAACAGCTTATTGTCTGATGCTTAGTCTGCCTACCGCCAAAGATGCTCTTGCCTCACCAGTACACTTTTGTCGAAAAAGAAGACAGACAGGAACAAACCAAAAGATGCGTTATTTTGTGACCTCGCTAAAGCGTATCAGACCGGCTCCTTTACAGAAAATTTGTGTGAAAAAGGAGTTGGAGGAAAATTGTCTAAATGAATTGGAAGCTTCCTGTCCTCCAGCTTGCAGTGAGTCGTTAGTACTTTTATCCCGGAATGTGTCAGAGTTCAAAATGGTGTCGCAGTGGGTTCCGTTTAAGGTCCGCTACTCTATGCAAACGACTGTACCAGAGGATTTGACTGTGAAGCCGTCATGTTGGCGGACGATATAAAAATATGGGTTGACGTCAGATGTGCTGACGACACAGTAAACTGCACTCAAACACCGAAAAAGGAGTGTTTGGTCGGATAGGTGGCTCCTCAAGTTCATTGTACCACAATGTGTGGTCCTAAACCTGAACGCTGACTAAAACGCACCTTGAGAACACCAGTATTTCATTAACAACACTGTTAAAAGGTGCGTAGACACCCATAGATATGGGCACGTTGGTGACTGCGAATTTTGTACCGTCTGATAATATTACATAATTGGTTAAGAATGAAACTGGGATAGACGTGTGTTTAAAATATTTCCTCCCAAACCGCTCGGATAAATCCTCGCCGTCTTCGTGAAACGCCATTTGTGTTACGGAATGCCCGCTTAGACACCACAGATGATACTGATCTCCTCAAACAAGTGCAACGAAAATGATCGGTGGTCTAAACGATTTACCGCAACAGGATAGATTTAAGAAGAATTTTGTGTTTTCCCATATTTATAAGCATTTAAGCTTTAGCCTGCATTGGACTTCGCAGATTATCCGTGGCCAGGACTGCTCGCTGAGACCGGAGGACTTTGTGGGTTTGCACTTACAACTCGCCTATGTAGTCATCTGACGCACGTGAAAAAAACCTCGGAAAAGGTTTCTTCAGGCAATGACTAGTTCGAACACGGAACGAGCTAACAAGCGAGATGGTGACCCTGTCACCACTTTTGACCTTAAAAGAATTGACTGTAAACCTTTTGACAAAACTCGTCTTTCACGACCAGCCTTGTAAAATCTTCATGCGCTGCCATCCTTTGTACTGATGCGTATTAAGGGACAACAGTTGTTTTTCCAGTTATGTCTTATTTTGACCGAATAACATTCAAAATGGCAGAGGGGCGCTCACAGATCGTGTAACGAAACTCTTCTTTCGCCCTGTGCCTTAGAGCTCTCTTTCGAGTGTAACCAGCAACCGAACAGCGGCGCGTAATATGGCAGTTCGACAGGCGATGCCGATGATATCCACCATGAGCCCCACAGCAAGGTGGAGTAGAAACGGTGAATTGCACGTGAGTTAGTTCACAGTGAATTTAGACTTGCGCAGCGTCTACTGCACCCTCTCCCTCTCTATCTGGACCCGGTGTCAAGATAGAGTCAAAAAGGCCGGAGGCGAGGGAGGACGCAGGTGGACAGCACGACCGAACACGCACCTTGGCGTTCCACCCCCATACCCCTGGTCCACGCAGCAAACGACCAGGATTTTACGTGGAATATAGGCGGAATAACATCAACATTACCGCTGTGCGGTTGCTGGTAGGGCTCGAGAGGGAGAGTCCTAAGGCAGAACGGGACGAGTGAGTTCCGTAACACGATCGGTAGGCTCCCTTCTACCATTGTATATTCCCGATCGCAACCAAGAGAACCTTCTGTTCGTCCGCAGTACACAACGGCTTTTTCGAAACAAACCACGCGCTCGGAGGTCGCAATGGCAAGCTCAGTTTTGTCATTTTGTGTAAGGCACGGGAATATGCCCTAACTCTGTATTATAGATGGTCTTACCTATAATTCAAAGGGAGTAAGTATTAGAATTAGGGTTAGGGTTTAATTTAGGACACGGAATACTAACCTAAGTGTGCTTGTAATACTGGTTATCCTGCAGCCTAATCTCGACGTATTTCGGCCACGGTAGGGTACAGGACTTCAAATGCGCTTCCGCTAGGTCGCTTGTAGAAGCCGCAAACGTGCATGACATTTTCTCTCTGACGCTCTCATAAATCAGTATATGTCTTTCAGATAGCATTTTAAAAATATTCCTTTTTAAACACACTCAATGGAAGCCGCATATTTTTTACAATGTTTATACTTTAAGAAGTGATTCCTTTTGAATCTGAAAAGGCTTGTAATTTAAAAGCTTTTAAATTCCATTTGCATCATTTTTGTCCGTTTAGTAATGATACTTAGGATTTATGCAACACAGTCCATGCCCATATAAACGTTTATGAGCACTACATTTTATCAAGTTAACGGCATGAAGGTTAACATTACTTTCCCTAAATGGACATGGAAAGCACAGAGCCTCTACTTGGAAACTCTCAGTGAAAATATAACGACATATAGCGCTTAAACATATCCAGGAGTTGAAAAAACTTGTCAATCTAAAGATACTCTTAAACGAGTAGACAAATTTAAGAGGCGTAAATTTTCTTGTGCTATCAAAGAACAGGTATTTCGAGGATGTTTTCCATAAAACACGTCAGTTAATCAAAGCATCAAACTGAGTGCAAAAGTATTAAGTAGCCATTATTTATCGAGTGCAGTTTCCACAGGCAACCTAAAAGACATGAGTTCTAAAGCCAGCGTTCAGGCGCAATATAAGCTACCTTAAACTTATGGCTTACCATATTTGATAATAAGATTGCCTTTTGCTGAAGACGCAGAGAGCAAACTAGTCAGACGGCACTTAACTACAGCTATCACGAGGGCTTTCCCCGCGGCAAATTTACGCGTATGTTTCACAAACCCTTCCCTCGTACGCTTGGGGGGAGGAAAGATAGACTACCCTTGGAGGCCACACCAATGTGCATTTATTCATTCACTTGCTCCTGTGGAGCAGGATACATCGGCCGCACAACGAGACGCCTGGTAAAGAGGGTGCGTGAACATATGCCCCCCTGGCTAGACAGAGGTGAGACCCGGTCGATTTCGAGTTCTATTCTCGAGCATTTAATAGATACGGATCACCGAGTCGATGCAAGGAAGCATTTCAGGTTGTCTATCGGACACGAACATGCTTCTTTAAAGGCCTATGCCAACGGATACTAGCAACGGCCGAGGCAGTAACTATACGGTTAACGAATTCGGTGTTATGCTGCCAGAAAACCCTGACACAAGCGCTCTCTCTCTGCCGTGGCCAACGCCAACCGCAAGTGATGAAGGCATGCCGCCTCAAATCCCTAATCACGATGATGGGTACTCCGTGTACTCAATCCAAGAACATCACTCAAAGACTCTCTTTCCACGCTCCCTTAGCCCTGAAGACCAAACCCCGCCGACCTCGCCATGTGGACGGCGTGGAGAAGATGAGTGTTAATTTAATAGCCTTTGAGCCACCTATAAACACTATTGCTTTTGTACATTTTCATTCCTTCGTGTAACTGTATTGGCCTGACGAAGAAGTACCGAAAACACGTGTTTGCCAACTTGACTTTCAAGGGCAACATAGAAATATTTGCGGAACTTAAACAATTCAATGAAAAACCAGTTGAATAGTTTTACTTAATAGAAAACGCATTTTAGATGTTTGGCTAACATTTCATGAGTCGGGTCAGCGTATAGGCATAAGCATACGCATCAGCCTTGTAAACTGACATTTTAGAGCCAAAAATTCCAACAAAAATCTAAGACAACAAAGTGCATCGAAGAAACACTTTGACGTTCATAATCTAAATGCCGCACAGTTAAAAGGCAATACTGGCAACAAGAATTAGGAGACGATGTGCCAACGTTTATGCATTTCAGCGATGAAGGGGTTAACCTTATATAGTGACACGACATTTAGCCGAAACTCAGTGGAAACTCAGCAACCAATAATTTATCCAGTGTTTATAAACTTTTAAATCAAATAAAAACTGCTAAGCATCACTTATATTTGATGAGAACTGCCTAGCTTCCTGCATCTAAAATACCCGTCATCAGTCTTAAACGGTAGCCGATTCGCAAAGGGGGAAGCTCAAGATCATACTTAGTTAAATGCGCAGGCTTCTGTTCTGGGAAACTAGGACAACTAGTTGATCTTCCTGATCTTCGCTGTGACAGTTCGGCAGTCGTGCCCGACGATCTCCGCCGTGTGCTGCACATCAAGTTGAAGCAGGCACGGTGACATGCGCGTGAATTAGTTTATAATGATAGTAGACTTGCGCAGCATCTACCACACGGTCTCCTCCTCCCCATCTAGGCTGGCACTGCCGGACCCGCATCTAGGCGTACCACCACACCCCCTGATCCACATCAAACACCTGACCAGGATTTTAACCAACAAAAGCACCGGAATAGGGTCAAAAAGACGAGGATGACTGCTCAACCACGCACAAGACCTGTATACCCAGCGGGAACGCAAGCACATCTATCGGCAGGGAACCAGCGCACACCAGGCTGCGAAGGCCGTGGTTTGCTGATCGTGGTATAGGAGAAGCACGTAACCCTTAAGGCCCCAAGGGTGACACGAGGCCTTGTATTTAGCCTAGGCCATCACCCTTCAAAGGGGGGGGGGGCGGAACAACCAGTCAGTCGCAGGCTTAGAGGCACTATCCGTAAAGTACACTCTCCTCACATGCGTGAGAATGCCAGAGGTCAGGTTAAGGAGCCGTCGCAGCCTCACTCTCAGCCCATCAGTCCGCCACTCCAAACAAACATGCATAAATGGGGAGACTGTGTGGACAGAGTTGGGTTGTCTGTCGGCGCCCTCCCAAGCCACGGCGCTAAGCGCACCGAGATCGTCTCAACGTCGGACCAAACATGCGGCAGAGGAGCCACTATGGATCCTCAATGAAGACAGTGATTGTAAACACAACTGCAAACGTTTTGACCTCAGATGAGGAAAACGTTTCAACAATAGCCAGAGTATCGCAGTTGGGATTCATGGAAAACAAACTTAAGCCGTATAAACACGCATAAACGCTCGCAAACAAATAATCTATTTCGAGGACAAACTTAGTGATAAGTAGCTTCATTATATAAAACCAGTACTTTAAGTGGAATCTATGTTAAAAATGCCCGTCTTAATACGGAACCGTAGTAACTATGCAATGCTTTATGCCGACATAACATTTTAGGGTTAGGCCTGCTTATATGCCTCGTACCGGAAGACCAGAGGAAAGGGGACACCCGTAGTACACGTGATTTTTCGTTAAATTCCAGCGAATTGTTTGTTAGAGAGATTAGGATTAGTATGCGAGACTAGGTCCCCTCCCTAGAGTTTAGCGCGAAGCGGGAGCGTATAAGATATCCTTATTCAGTTTATATGTTAACGATGACGGACTCAATCTTACAGAACTTTGAAAGTATACCAACTGCCGCCATAAGTCAGTATTCATGAAGGCATGTCAGCTTACTCCAAAAAGCCGATTCGTCTTTGGGTGCATGTAATCCAGTTTAGAAACAAACATCAGGAGGTACGCAGGTGGGTTAAAAGAATCTTGCTCATTGTTACTTAAACCAATAGCGATATGTCAAAGCTGAATTTTTTACTCGAGTATAACCAAAATTAATTTGCAAACTGCCACAGTTAAAAAAATTCGGCCAAGCTCAAATTCTTCTGATGTTTTTACTCTGATATAGGATAATTTTAATAATACCATCGTGACCAGCTCGATTCAAGTTCAAAAACCAGGTTCCAGAAGGGGTTAAATTTTTAATTTTATGAGGAACGCCCAGTCACATTGTATGGTATTTTTATGAAATATCTCAAATACAGCTAGATGTTTTCATTATTTTTCAGAATTTAATAAATTGTATAGATGCGAACATACGTTTGCAATAGAGCGTGCAAAATAAAAGGCTCACCCGCTAATGCATTTTCATGGCGTAAAGCCTGAAGAATCTCGCGCAGTTTGGAAACATTTTAAATTCCTACACAGCTGTCCACGCATTTGCTTATTAATCAGAACATATTCAGTGCAATGCCTTTGGCAAAAACAAAAGTGCATATTTGAGGCATCCTTAAGATAAATGGATGCTGCAAGTAGTTTTAGGATTGTGAAGATTCATGCAACCATCTGCGGGGCTTTCGCCTAGGTTGTAGCTAACAATAATGGTTTGCATTAAGACAGTCTTTTTTCGTGGGAAAAACCGAAGTTTTTGTTCAAATGTCGGTCTAGACGTTGCCGCAAATATCCAAACCACAGATATTTTTAATCCAAACCTATAACACGTCCACAAACAGTGCTAGTCAAAAATCTTGCCAAAATCTGCAATTTTACCCCGGCCTCAGTTAGACGCAGCGACGAAAACTTTTCAGCTAGATTATATGCTAGCATTCTATCGACTACGAGCAGGAATACGTTGGTCTAGTGGAAGTGGTGTCTACGGATCTGATCTCGCTCAAAGAAAAAAATAGGTCTTTCGCTTGTCTACACCCAGGTGGAGTCGATAAAAAACACTCCTATCGGACTTCTGACTTATCTTTTTCAGCCCGCACGTGTTGCGCATTTCACCTGTCGGCACAACATGCTATGTCCTTTTAAAATATCAATGGTGTCTGAACTGCCAGAGGCATTTGTAGAATAGTTTTCAAGTCCATTGTGCGCATTCTTTGTGTGAAGCGAGGATTAATAACAAACAAATAGCATAGTTGCGAAGTCAGTTTTAAGCGTTTTAAGATAAATTAACCTAGCTTATTTGTAAGCGTATAGTAAATCAGAGTGGCACATTAGGTAAGCCAACCGACTTTGCAGATATGCTGCACAAAAACCGTTCACACTATAATTCCAGGAGATAATTTCACTGAACCATCGGCCGAGAGAAGTCTGTTAATAAGAGCTTATATAAAGTTGAACACGAACTATATTCGGTGAATCATTGCAAGTGGCCGGCGCGATGTGAGCATGCGCTCAGGCGTGCTGAAACCCCCATGTGTGCATTTGGTTTTGGAATGCGCGGACTTTTATGCACCTTGGTTGACGCGTGGTGTGCGCCAATCCGGTTTCCATGATGCCCCAGCGAATCTCTCGTTTGGCCTGTGATAGGGAACATGGGAGGATAGGGCAACAAGCGCATCAACGTCAGTGCAAAACATAGGCGAGAGTCCACTCAGCTGAGGGCTTCTGAGAAGATGGCAAACAGCATAGATGCGATGACAAGCGACGTATAGCCTGTATTCTGGAGTGAACGCGTGTGTGCACTCGAGATAACAGACTCTTTTTGTCATTTTAGGCATCGTCAAAAAAACACAGAGTTAGTTTTTGGTCTCGCACACCCCCCGCGGAATTTACTCAAACTTTTTGACTGAATACTAGTATT